>CAIGRO010037377.1:0-17160 GCA_903798355.1 Fraxinus baroniana | reverse complement strand
AGACGGTACAACTTTAGTGTCTTTCAAATCCAAATAATGACCAGTTCCCAATAATAACCTAAAAATGCCTATTACATCAACTTCCACCGACTTGCCATCACCAAGATAGATGTATCTTTCACCATCATTTGGCTTTCGGTAGCTCAGGCATTCCTAAACACTTGTGTGAGTAGTATCACTAGAATCTAACCACAAAGTGTTTCTAGGTACTGAAACTAAATTAACATTAGAATAAACCAAAATAAGATTTGTACCTTTCTTTGCACGTTAGGCGCGATATTTGGTACAGTCGTTGTTCACATGTCCAATATTGTTGCAAAAGAAACAGGTCCCTTTGTCCTCTTATCATTTCTTTTGTGTTGGACCCTTAGGAGCAGCTTCATATTCCTTCTTTCTTTTTTTACCCTTATCCTTAGAAGTACTTGCCAAATGAGCGCTATCAGTTCTTTCTTGCTTCAACCTTTCTTCTTCTTGCATGAGAATAGAATTAACATTTGCAGATATAGTAGTAGCAGATGATCAAGCTGTATAGAGAAAACGAAAAATTATGCTCATATTATTATTTACATTCAATATGATATAAATTCAAATAATGATAAACCCCATCTCAAGATACATAACACATTATTAATATCAAGTCTTTGGACATGAATATTAATTGTAAGTTGTACTTTTAGTGTAGTGATCAAATATTGACANACATTCAATATGATATAAATTCAAATAATGATAAACCCCATCTCAAGATACATAACACATTATTAATATCAAGTCTTTGGACATGAATATTAATTGTAAGTTGTACTTTTAGTGTAGTGATCAAATATTGACAATAACTCCTGTCAAATAATAAACCTATCTTTAGATTGATTTATTATTCACATAGAAATCTTGTAATTGTCACACGTTTACCACCACAAATGTGCATGCAATTCAGCTAAATATTAACCTTCCTTAGGACCGGCTAATATCCACATAAACAAGCAAACACACAAATTCCTTCTAATATTCTAAGTTAATTAATTTCCACAAGAGATGTTGCTTTGGCAGCATGTTGCTTCAATCAATTCACTTTCGAATATTATATTTTCAAACGAGTACTTTATACCAAAATTTGAAAAGCAGAACACCTAATTTTATTTATCTTGAAACTATAGGGGCCTAAAGGTTAATAATTCAATACTTTAGGGGTCAATATTAATTAATTTAAAACTTTTAGGGGATAAAATTTAATATTTAAACTTTTGGGGCCAATTAGAACAAAATCAAAAACTTTGAGGGCTTTATTTGCAAAATCCAGAACTTAAATGACCCAAATTAATTAATTTTAGAATTAGAGAGGCTGAATTATTAAAACTCATAAAGTTAAGGCCCAATTAAGATGAATTTTAAACTTTAGGGACTGAAACTTAAAATTTAACCCTAATATTAAATTGCAAGCAGGAGCCTAAAATTACCTAATTTGTAACCCAAGCCCCGTCCCCAAAACTTCCAAAACTGAAACCCTAAATAAAAAAAAAATTCCCTTTTCCTTCTCCCTTGGCAGCGCCATCTCAGGCGGCAGTCCCTTGCCTTTAGAGATGGCAACGGGGCGGGTTCGGGGTGAGGCACCCCCTTTCCATCCCACCCCACCACTCCCCAACCCCGTCCTACCCCGTGCCCCGTCCCACCTTAGACGAGGCGGGGCGAGCGGGTTCGGGGCACAGGCTTGTCTCATTTCCTGCCCCGCTTAAATTTTTTTATTGTTTTTTTTTTCAAAAATTTCCAGTTAACTAATTTTTTTTTATTTGTAGCAAATTATTTTTTTATTCTTCACGAGACGGTTTCGGGGAGGGGTACACCCTCCTCGTCCCACCCCACCAACCCGTCGGAGTGGGTTTTTTTCGCCCCATTCGAGGCGGGACAGCGCCGGGACGGGGTGGATTTTTTTGCCATCACTACTTGCCCCTCCCAGCAGCATTTTCGCGCTGCTATTGCAGCGGTATGATCTTCCAAATTGATACGTAGCTCTTATTTTTTCTTTCTATTGATGGGGATGCAGAGAAATGAAAATCACGTTCAATTTTGGTAACCATGACCCCATGATAAATAATAATAGCTGAACATACATTTATTATCTTTCAGTTGTTTTAATTAGCCACTCATCAATTTAAAATAAACATTCTGATTTCTACACTATATTTCCATGAAATTTAATACCCATTAGTCTAAAATTAACTTTAATGGATCACTTTAATTGACTAATCTTTAAACAATAGCACCACACATTTTAATATATTACATGTGTAGCCCCATATGTTGGACTTTTCCAACATGGTTATCTCCCAACTTCACACAAGTGCTAAAACAATCCTCTAGCTTACTGAAAAATTCCTTCTTGTCACACATATGGTTGCTGCATCCTGAGTCAAGAAACTATAAACCCTTATTATAGATTAGATGATATCATCATAAGCCATTAACAAATTTATTCACCAACATCAGTATAGACTATAGTGTGTATTCTCCTTCTCCTTACTTGGACATTCATAATGAAAGCGTCCAAGCTTGTGGCAATTATAGCACTCAATGGTAGACTTATCAAAGCTTTGTCTATCCCTACCTCATCCTCCAAATCCACCATGACCTCATCTTCTTCCTCCTGATTGTTCTTCGTAAGTAACCTTCAAAGCCTATTCTTCCACAACATGTCATTCATACGATGTTCTTGTACAAGAAAATTGCTTTGTAGCTTATCAATGCATAAGTTGTCTAGATCATTAGACTCCTCAATAGAGCATACAATAGTCGAATTTTGGAGTCATAGATCGTAGAGTCTTTTCAATGACCACAACATGAGTCATCTTCTCTCCATGATCCTCATCTTGTTTTCTATAGTAAGAGTTCGACCAAAGTATTAATTCATAGATTTACCCACCTTTATGTTGAGCACCTCAAATTCCTTTCGAAAAGCTTGTAGTTGTACATGCTAGACTCTTGCTGTCCCTTGATACTTTTGCTTCGAGGAGTCCCAAATACTCTTTGTTATATCTTTGTTCAAAACTGTTTCCAGAACTGATCGATCAATGGCTTGGAATAAATAATTATTAGCATTCAAATCTTTCAATTTGGCATCTTCAATTGCCTTCCTTTGATCTTCAATGGGTTGTATTGAAAGATAAAGCACGAAAAGAGGAAGTTGAAGATATGAGAAAATGATTTGGCATCCTAGTCATTTATTCCAGCTTCATAGCACTAAATTGCTGATTGTACAATAGAAGAGCCTAGAAGAAATCATGCTGGATGATTTGTTTTAGATTGCACATGGATTTTGTTAGAATACTCTTTGCAATAATCAATTCCCTTTGTAACAGGTTTTATTCCTTTTGTCTCCCAGCTGAAGTATATATATATATATGTGTATTGTAATCTAGATGTATTAGATCATTAAATCAAAGAATCAAATTTACAGTCAATTTGTGTTTGTTGCAATTTCTTTATCTCAAACTTTATATGGTATCAGAGCCTAATGGCTGAATCAGATAATCAATCATCAAATCCTCCACAAAACACTAACTAAAATGAGAATTCCAGAGTTCATGATCCAACTCATTTCAGTAGCCCATACTTCATTGGGAGCAATGATGGCACTGAATCCATCTTGGTCACTCACGTACTGGTTGCAAACAATTATCATTCATGGGCGAGGTCGATTAAAAGAGCTCTCAGAATAAAGAACAAACTGGGATTTATTGATGGGAGCATACAAGAATCGCAGGAGCCAATGACCCACTGATGGAACATTGGCTCAGGCAATGATATTGTAATCACTTGGCTACAGAACACCATGGATGTAGATATCAAATGTAGCACCACATATGCTGAGATTGTATATCAGTTGTGGCAGGAGCTGGAACAGCGTTTTGGTCAGCAGAACGCTCCCAGAATATTTAAGATTAAGCAGGCCATCACAACTCTAGGCACAAAATCAAGATTTTGTAAGTGTGTATTTGTCAAAATTCAAAACTCTACTTGATGAACTGATGAATTATGAGTCCATCTCTTATTGTACCTGTGGAGGTCTGAAGACAGTGGTGGAAAATCAGAATCGAGATTGGGTAATGAAATTCCTAATGGGGCTAAATGAGTCTTGCAAGGCCATCAAAGCTCAAGTTCTTTTGAACAAACCTTTTCCTTCCCTGAATGAGGTCTATGCTATAATTCAACAAGAAGAGAAAATGAGGCAAATTTCAAATGATGGTTCTTTCAATGAAACAATGGCATTGCTAGCTAGACAAAATTTTAAGGATAATAGCATACAAAATTCCTTTTCATAAAGGAGAGAGAGATATTATTGCAACTATTGCAAAGTTGCAGACCATTCACTTGAGAGATGTCTCAAGGATCTTAATAAACCCATATGTTCACACTGTAAGATGCCTGGCCATATAGCAAGCAAGTGCTTCAAGCTATGTAGATATCCACCCAGTCAGAAATTCGAGGGAAAAGACAGATATACACCAGCAGCAAATCAAGTTTCCATAAATCAGGAACAACAGATCCGCAAGGGAAATGTATCTCTCACTCAAGAGGAATACTCTCATTTGATGGCTCTTCTTAAATCATCAAATCAGAACATAACTCCTTCAGCAAACCAAGTTCAAAGCATTACTACCTCAGACTTAGGAAATCTTTTTTCAAAAATTTCTGGTATATCACTCTGTGCTTTCACTCTTAATTCTGCAAACTTTAGCAATTTTGCTACTCCTTGGATCCTGGATACTGGGGCTACAGATCATATGATCTGCAACCCTTCATATCTCTCTTCAATCAAATCCAAAACCGATTGCTCAGTAAGCTTGCCAAATGGAACCACTGTCCCAGTAACTTGTGTTGGAATTGCACATATCACAGACACATTAGTACTTCATGATGTGCTATGTGTTCCTTCATTCTCTTTTAATCTCATATCTATTAAAAAATTAACTTAATCACTAAATAGATGTGTTGTTTTTCTCCCTAATGTTTGTTTTATACATGACCTTTCAACTTGGACAACGACTGGAATGGGTGAAGCAAAATCTGGCCTCTACCAAGTTTTACCTTCAGCAGTCTCGTCAGGAATTCTTGAAACACTTAACTGGCACTTCTCCCCTTACAGCCTCTACTGTCAATTAGGAAAATGGCTTAGATATTTTGCACTACAGAATGGGACATCCATCTCATTCTGTCCTTGCTTTAGAAGACACTATACCTAAGTTAGCTTCTTAAAATTAACCTTATCTTGTATGTCCTTTGGCTAAATTACATAGGCTTCCATTTCCTATCAGTCATCACAAATCTAAGAAATGTTTTGATTTAATACATTGTAACATTTGGGAACCTTGCAATGAAATTTAGCTATGATGGTTCGCGTTATTTTCTGACCATAGTAGATGATCTTAGTAGGTGCACCTAGATATACTTGCTGAAATTTAAATCTGAGGCCACCAGCGCCTTGTAAAGTTTTTACAGACTGATAGAAACTCAATTTCAAAGAAAAATTTAAGTCATAAGAAGTGATAACGGATGTGAATTTAACATGAAACAATTTTACCTTGAGAAAGGGATCATTCATCAGAAAACTTACGTTGAAACCCCTCAACAAAATGCTATTGTTGAGAGGAAACATCAGCATATATTAAATGTTGCAAGGGCCCTAAGATTTCAAAGTAACATTCCATTAAAATATTGGAGCGATTGTGTCCTAACTACTATATATTTAATAAATAGAACTCCTTCAGTCCTTCTTGATTACAAAAGCCCATTTGAAATGTTGTTTGGGGCTAAACCTGTTTATTCCCACCTCAAGTTTTTTGGATGCCTTGTTTATTCCACAACTCTCATAAATGGCAGGCACAAATTTGACTATAGAACCAAGAGGTGCATTTTCTTAGGTTATCCATTCAGTGTTAAGGGCTACAAATTACTTGATTTGGAGACAAATAAAGTGTTCGTATCCATGAATGTAGTATTCCATGAAACCACCTTTCCATACAAAGAAACCCTGCCATTTCAACCCCAAAAAATCTTTACAAAAAAGGAGAAGATCAATCAGAACAAACTCCTAATTCTGTAGAATCCATAGAGCAAAATAACTCCCAAATTGATTCAACCACACATCAATCAGACCAACCCATACCTGAGAACAGTCAGACCATACCTCACTTGCCTAGAAAGTCCACAAGAATTCGAAGACCTCTTCCAAGACTGCAGGATTTTATATGTCAACAGGCAAGTTTGCTTCCCCCATTACAGGCATTGAACAAAGAGAAAGGTTCTGCTCCTTCAGGTAATCCCTATCCTCTTCACTCCACTATATCATATGAAAAATTGTCTACACCCTACAAAGCTTTTATCTCTTCCATGACTACACAAAGTAAACCAAAAACATACCAAGAAGCTGTTAAATCTTCTTATTGGTGTAAGGCTATGAAAAACGAGATTGTGGCTCTTGAGTTGAATGATACATGGACTATAGTTGATCTGCCACCTAGAAAGAGGGCAATTGAGTGTAAATGGGTCTACAAAATAAAATTTAATGCTGATGGTAGTGTGGAAAGACATAGGACTAGGCTGGTGGCAAAGGAATACACCCAGCAGGAAGGCCTAGACTACCATGAAACCTTTTCACCGGTGGCAAAGCTTGTTACTGTTAGGACCTTACTTGTAGTCGCAGCTATAAAGGGCTGGCTTCTCTGTCAATTGGATGTGAACGACACTTTCTTGCCCATATGGAGACTTGGAGGAGGAGGTGTACATGGAATTACCTCCAGGGTATGATAGTAATCATGGCTCAAAAGTATGCAAGCTTCGCAAGAGTTTATACGTACTCAAACAGGCTTCGCAACAATGGTACTCAAAGCTATCCAATTTTATCCTTCAACATGGCTTTACTCAATTAAAGGCTGATTACAGCCTGTTTGTCAGATCTGATCAAGATTCATTTATTGTTGTTTTAGTTTATGTTGACGATATAATCATTTCTAGAAATTGTTTGAAAGCGGTAGATAATCTCAAAATGGCACTTGATGCACAATTCAAAATCAAAGACTTGGGAAAACTGAATTACTTCCTAGGCATTGAAGTGGCTAGATCGAAACAAGGGATACACATTTGTCAAAGAAAGTATGCACTCACTACAACAAATTATGATTTTGCATCAAGATTTTGTACGACATACAAAAAGTTGTCGCAATAAGTGACTTAACGCGACACATTTTTAAAGTTTGTCGCGAAAATTGTGATGAAAAAAATGAGTACCAAAGAATATAATGCGACATAAAAAGTTGTCGTGAAATATGAGAAATTATGACAAACAATAAAGAATGTCGCCAAAAATATAAGGGAGGCAAGGCGCAAAAGTATTTTTGGTGGGAAATTTATAGCAACAAACTTTTATTTTCTTGCAACAAAGTGTTTATGATGCAATAGAGTCTAGTTTTTGCGATATAAAATATTTGTTGCTAAAAATTCTATATTTGGAGGAAAAATCGCAACAAGAAATACTGTCTTTTGCAACGGACAAAAAATGTTGCCATAGGTAATTAACACTGCCTGAGCCTCTAATGTTAAAGACCCCTAAAAAAGGCCCAAAAGCCCAATCAGGTCCAATCAAAACGTGTGAGGGTTCCTATTTCCTTATCAATTTCCAATCTTCAACAGTTCATCTTCGCCAGTTCGCCTTCGGTCTCGAGTCTTCAGTCTTCTTCTCGGCTAGTCAGCTTCTTCAACAGTCTCAACGGTGGAAGGTGGACTACAAGACTTGGGTAAGATATCAATCACACTTAGGGACTTTATCCATATGTGTTTGCTTCTGGCTTTTGCATTCTCAATTTTAACAGGTTCAATGGAAATGGCCGGCCCACTCTTTACGACCTTTCCCATTCCCTTCCCTGCAGCTGTGAAGTGCGAATTCTCCCTTCTTCTGCGAACTCAACTCGTTCCCTAATCCCTTCCATTCCCCCCAAATATCAAACCCTGCGAAGTGCAAACTCATTAGGCGACGGTGGGAACTGGGAATCGTGGTGGCCGGTAGGAGTTCTAAATTCCAATAACCAATTTACCATATTTTGAAAGTTGAAGAAGAAGAACGGATCGGCGATTTGAAGAAAGCTTTGTAAGTTCAATCAATTTCGAAATGAATTTGTTATCCATGCTACCTCGCTTCTTGCATAGTTGCATATGTCTGGCCTTTCAAGTTTTTATTCCTCTGATTTAAACTTTAGGCGTCCACCAGGTGTTTGGCTTTTTGCTTGATATATAATGAGATGATTTCATTGATTTGGAAATATAATTTGCTAGGCTCCTACCAGATGCTTTTTGCTTAAAAACAACTGCTACCAGAGGCTTTTTGCTCGTTATCTTTTGGTTCAAAGATGGTTTGCTAAGCTGAATTGAATTGTTTAAAGAACAGTGATTAGATAAATGTGAATAGAATCTTGGACTCCAATTTAAGTTCTATTTATTTAACCTCTATAATGAAAAAATCATTCCATACTCTCACACTTCAGGATATAGAAATTATTTCATTTTTTATTAGGCACTTAGACTTCTCTAGATGTCTAGGCTAAAGATTTGCTCTTCTACAAATAGAGACTAAAGACGAGGAACATAATTGTACTGCTGATGAGCATTCATAACTTTAAGAGAACATATTATTCTTGAATTCTAATTTTGCAAATTAGTGTTCTTGATGAGATTTCTTGAGTTATTTATTAGTGTTCTTGAATTTCTGGATTCTACTTTCACGAATAACAATTAGCGTTCTTGAATTCTGATTTATTAGTTTTTATTTCCAGATGCTTTCTTCAAGTGATTGATTGTTTATGGATATCGTGTTTGGTTTATATATAAGAAGAAATTGAGAGAGTTTTTCTTAGTGACACGAGCAAATATAAAGTGTAGGTTATATGCTCCATTCATCCAAGTTCAAGCTAGCTTCCTTCCTTCGCTCTCTGTATTTATTCTTGTGTCCCTTCTTTTTCATGACATCATTCTCACCGAGCTAAATATAGCTCAACCAATAATATAAGCATCAGGCATGAATGTCATTGCTAAATCTGTCCAACTTACTGCAGTGCCATTCTTGCTGCAAACTAGCAAGAAAAGGCAACCTCGAAAAAGAGCTTGTCTTATTGCTACTGCAAAAGTAATGATTTGGTTATTTTTGCGGAATGAATTAAGACCTAAGGTTATTAAATGCCGTTTGAAAAGCTGTAGGGAATAATTGTAAAATATATTATTACATTTTTAATGTTATCATTATTAACTTGTTTAAATTTTTCTTTCCTTTTTTTTTTCGTTTTAGTCTTGCCCCACTGAACCAAAATCCTTGCTCTGCCCCTGGTGGGATTATTGTGTATCCACTGAGGTTTGTTACAAAAATGATGCTCGTAATTTTTGAAATGTGAGCATGACCAATGGTGCCACATTCTGGAGGCACAACCATTTTGATTGATAGTGCCACTTTGATTGTTTCACCTGAAATCATTGGAAGGTTCCCTACTTTTTGTTGGGGAATTGAGTCGAGTTTCTGGAATTGCAAATTGCAAACCATAAAAAAATTCTAGTTTGAGAAAAACTGAATCAATATGCAGAACTTTCTTGAAAACAAATATGGTATTAAGAAATTCTCATGATTATTGCGATCGATGTTGCCTATGTCCATACATCTGTGCGTGCTTCAATATTATGAAGCTCTTTCTTAAAGTTTTTGAATTCTTGCATGATTATTCTGTCAAACTATTTCACAGGCTGCACAATGAAAAGATGACTAAGCTTCAATCTCCAAACTTTCATGTATCAAAGACAAGATTGATCATATACAATGTGCCAAAGTGGATGAAAGAAAAAAGTCTCAAGAAACTTTGTATAGATGCAGTTACTTCTTGAGCTACAAAGCAAAAACCCACCATTTGGCAGGTTAGATATGCTTTTCTAATGGATGTATATATTTTTTCCTTTGACATTTCTATATTTTCTAAAACATTATGATGCATGTGTAGTTGAAATTATTAAAGGATAAGAAAGGAAAGGAAGGCAAAAAAAGTCGTCCACGTGGAGTAGCCTTTGTAGAGTTCACGGAGCATCAACATGCACTTGTGGCACTGAGAGTTCTTAACAATAATCCAGGTAAGGTTTCGTTCCTAAATATACTTCACGTTCTCTTTTATCAGAAATTGTAAGCATATGCTACTCCAAAGAAAATCATGGTGTAAGGTTTACTTTCATAATATTCCTTTAGTACAAAAGCCAAAGAATTTTGTACTGTGTTTTGTCGGTGCAATTATTCTATTTAATAGAATGTACTGGTTCTATGATTTGTAGATACTTTTGGTTCTGAGCTTCGCTCGATTGTGGAGTTTGCTTTAGATAATGTCCAGACACTGAAGCTTCGTAAAGAAAAGCTTCAAGCTCAGAAGGCAGCTTCTCTTGATTATGTTGGAGATGTGCAGCAAAATGACCAAATTTTACTTTTGGCGTAATTCTAAGATATACTTTTGTTATTAATCTACCTTGAAAACTGCTACTTGTCTTATATCTTTCTAAACATAACAGTTATTGATCCATGGTTGAGGAGAAGAACATCTTGCCCAGTTTGCAAGTCGTCTATTACTTGATAAGTGCCGAGTCTCTGGTGAATTCGATGTCACATTGCAAGCGGAATGAGGTTCAACAACTTGGTTTTAAGGTGTATTCTGGAATTACATTTTACTGCTTTATACTCGAAAGTAGCATGCTTATGTTTTTTGAATACTTAATGATTATACTTACAATTGCTTGGTTATAGATGAGATATAAATTTTGTGTAGGGGTGTAAAAGGAGTTCATTTGGATTGTTGGTCATGACAGTAAGAAGATTGAAGATGGTCTTGATTTATATTATTTTTGCAGGTTAAAGACATGTACAACCATGCGAATGAGTGGTTGGAATTAAAGGCTCATTTGATTGCAGATTATGCCTACGAGATAATAATGATGTAATTTGAAGAAGTTAGTATTGATTTGAAGAGA
The DNA here is from genome assembly GCA_903798355.1 of Fraxinus baroniana. NCBI lineage: Eukaryota > Viridiplantae > Streptophyta > Magnoliopsida > Lamiales > Oleaceae > Fraxinus > Fraxinus baroniana. The sequence goes on along the minus strand of CAIGRO010037377.1, from coordinate 6,126 downwards.
AAGCAAAATTCATGTAATTTTGAACATTTAATTCTTTTAATTAAATATAAATATATATTAATATAATATTAGTGGCATTAGTTTTTAAAACTGTAATATAGTGACAAATGTTGCGAAATAAATTTAATTACAAATATCACTTGTCATGATAAATTTTGCTACAAACGTTGAATATCTTAAAATGTATTATGCAACATATAAAATGCATTGTAAATTATATTTCGCGACAAACGTGACTAGTTATTAAAGGTATATAACTAAGAGCATGTGTTATTACAGAAAAAAATCGGTAACAAAAGTTGTGCCTTAAATATAATATTCGCAACAAACATTTTTCTCACAAAAACTTAATTGGAATAATCTTTGCGACAAATTGGTTTCACTCTTTCGATTTTTCGTGACATATATGCTTTGCGACAACATTATGGCAACAAATGTTTTGTTGTTATTTCTTTACTTTTCGCGTCAAACAAATAGGATTGCAAGTTTGTTAATGCAATGAATGATCGAAAAATGTCGCTGAATACATTCTGTTACTCATATAGGGCAACAACACCTGCAACAAACATATTGTCGTCGCAAAATTATTTTTGCAACAAAGTCCATATTTATGCGACAACATTTTTTTTATCGCGAAACCACAGTTTTGTTGTAGTGACTCGATATTCTGGCAGATTCAGGTACAATAGGGTCAGCTCCAGCTAAGGTTCCACTTGATTAAAACATCAAATTATCAAAGGAGGAAGGAGAACTGCTTGCTGATCCATCCATCTACAGACGGCTGATTGGACGATTATTATATTTGACTATCACTAGACCTGATATATCTTATTCAATTTAGCTCTTGAGCCAATATATGGATTAGCCAAGAATACCTCACCTCAATGCAGCACATAAAGTACTGAGATATCTTAAAAGAGCCCCAGGACATGGGCTATTTACCCTTCTACCTCTGAATTGCAGCTAAAGGGGTACTCAAATTTAGATTGGGGAAGTTGTCCTGGCAGTAGGAGGTCAATCACGGGGTACTGTGTATTCATTGGATCATCCTTAGTATCCTGGAAGTCGAAGAAACAGAATATAGTGTCAAGATCATCCTCTAAAGCTGAATATAGAGCAATGGCAAGTGTTTGCTGTGAATTGACCTGATTGAGATAAGCTTGTATGGTGACAATAAATCTGCCATTTACATTGCCACGAACCCCATCTTCCATGAGAGAACCAAACATATAGAAATAGATTGTCACCTCATTAGGGATAAAATACAAGCTGGAGAAATAGTTGTTGAACACGTACATACTGGATCTCAGGTTACAAATATTCTAACTAAAGCTTTAAATTCTACAAGTTTTTATCTTTATATGGACAAGATGTGAGTAGAAAATATCTACTCTCTATCTTGCGGGCGGCTATTGAAAGATGAAGCACGAGAAGAGGAAGCTATCTGGCATCCTAGTCATTTTTTCCAGCTTCATCAGCACCAAATTGCTGATTGTACAATGGAAGAGCCTAGAAGAAATCGTGCTGGATGATTTGTTTTAGATTGCACATGAATACTCTTTGCAATAATCAATTCCCTTTGTAACCGTTTTTATTCCTTTTGTCTCCCAGCTGAAGTGTATATATATGTGTATTGTAATATGTATTAGATCATCAAATCAAAGAATCAAATTTACAGTCAATTTGTGTTCGTTGCAATTTCTAGGTTGTACTTCTCCAAATGTAGGAACCCCATGTTCTATCAAGCTCCAATATTCATTAGGGCAAAGAAAATTCTACATGAGCTTACACCAAAGATCGTAGTGTCCATCGAGCTTTGGAATTGATGGTTGGACAAAACTACTTTCAGTTGCCATTTCCTTACTGCTACACACTTAGAAGACTGTTGGTTCTTAGGCTTCGCTCAGCCCCAGCTATTGTGGCTCTGATCACAAATGTCAAGAGAACTCTGCAAAAAACAAGAAATTTAGGAGAATGATTTTATTTGATTGAATGAACAAACTGGGTTGTAAATAGCCTTACAAAATTATTGAAAGCAAAGAAATGCAGCCCACTTTTAACAAACCTAAAGATGTGGTCAATAATAACTTAGAAAAGATCAAATGACAACACATCCCTTAATAATAAAACAGAACAAAAGTAAACTAATTAATAAACAAAATATTAATAATTTTGACAGTTACAAGCTAGTATTCGTGAATGACTAATCACACACAAAAAGAATTGAGCACGGGATGAGAGTGAGAAACGTGGATTAAATATACCATGAAGATGTGTGGTAATTCGTTTGAATCATAATCTGGGAAATATTTGGTGAGAAAATTTTGTGAAATTTGACCAAGTTGCATTTTTGTTGATAATTGTCTTATTATGTTATCTTTTATTTTGTTCTAGAACTAATAGAAGTTCAAGCTAGGGAGGTGTTGATAAATGTAAAATTTACTCTTATTATGGCTTTAATCCTACACAATTGCTATTAATTATTCTTTGTTGTCTGTGGTTTAGAATCAACCTCAAGCTTGTTGCAATGAATGAGCACATGAGATGAGATGTACATTAAGAAGGTTAGTTGATAGTTTGAGGTAATGAGCAATAGCGAGGCTGAAAAAGGACCGAGGACAAAAGAACAAGGAAACAACAAATAAGCTTAATAGCTTGGCCATAAGCAATCCAATTTCAATTTCCTTGGGGTCGGGACGAAGCCAGGGAATAAGTTGCAAGCTTTACCTTGAAATTTGATTGCTGGTATGATACATGATTTCAATGGGTAAAATTGAAAGTTTTCGTACACAATTTTCAAGGTGATTCAGGATTCTTACAAGGGTGATTATATTCACACCACATTTTTTTATAAATACACCAAATTATTAAAATTTATTAACCTTTATTCATCGTCACCCTTAAATCCTTTAACTTTTTTCTTTAGCACATACTTATTTTTAACATTTTATTGATCAGAAAATCTTATTCTTAGTCACGATTTTCATCCAAAAATATTGTTAACGTTCTTTAAAATGAATGTCAAATATTTAATCGTATTTTTTCATTATTACTTATTTTACTTACTTAAAAATACAATGGGTAAATGAGTCTTTTTATTCTATTTTAAAGAAAACTTTGGAGAGAAACCATAATCAGAAACAGTTTATGTTAATTTGAGAATAAGAATACGATGAAAAAAGTTTAGACATAAATAAATTATCTGAAGTGTTTATAAACGGTTTAAATTATAAATAGATTATCTTTCGTCTATTTTTTTTTTTTTTTTGTAGTTTCCGGACGAAAGACAATTTGAATACAATTTAAAGAAAGCTTTACAACTAAGAATTTGAAAGCATTTAAAATAGTTTATACATTGATTGATGGAAACAATAAATTATAATTGCTGATGTAGGGGGCGAATACTAGTGAGCTTGGCAAGATTTCGAATATCATTATCCCTATAATTGCTGCTTCTCACTTCAATCAATCAGCAATAATTTTTCTATGGAATTCCGAAAATCTGTTTCATGTAGCTTGGCAAGCAAACCTGCTTAAGTAAGAAAAACATAAATGACGGGATTAGAAGTTTAAAAGACAATGAATTATAATAAATGTTTAAAAATAGCATGGTTAATTTAGCCCTTGTTTGGTACACATTAAAATTTTCATTTTCATTCTTCTACTCATTTTTAACCACGCATTCTTCAATAAAATAATAATTTTCACCACATCAATAACTTTTCCTTCTTTTTCAACTACACATTCTCCATCAATCTATTATTTCAAAACACATTTTTTCAAAATAATGTGGCTCAAACACACCCTTAAAATTGAAATTATGGATGACAACATGGCAGGTATGGGATTGGTTGGTCATTTCAGTCCTGTCGAAATTTTTTTACTTTGACCCGTCTTGTACCCTGTTAAAGCGAGACGAGACACGATGGGATCTGGGTGGGGCTGTGAAGGTCTACTGTCACATTTATCACCCCTTTTATTTTATTTTTTTGTTTTTAATTTTTAATTTTCTGATTTTATTTTTATATATATTTAGTTAGTGAATATTATTACATTTTTTCCAATTTGTTAAGAATGACTTATTTTGTCTTTAAAAATGAATGTAAATCTTTTTTTTTTTTTTTTTTTTTGTTGATAAAAAACTTAAATTTGAAATTAACTTTAAATGGAGTGGATAGCATCTTATCCATACCCACTTCGGAGCAACGATCCTTATCCCATCCATGCATGTTTACTTGATTAGGTGGGTAATCCTCGTCCCATTCGGGGCGGGACCCTACGAGTATCGAGTTGAAATGATTTTTGTTGCCATCCCTAATTGAAATAAACTATTACAACTAAAATAAATTAATATTTACGAAGTAGGCCATCGTTGGGCAAACTGTGGCTATGAGTGGATCAAGGGCTATGTATAGCTACAATCCTTGACAAGAAGTCCATATAAATCACACATCGAAATTTCATAATTTCAACATAGAGACCAAGTCACATACCTTACAATGGGAGCCTCACAACAGTGTTGGTGATGCGAGTCCAACAAGCAGTGTGACGCAACGATTGGATAACATGGATGCCAAAGAGTGCCGAAATTTAGAGGATCTCAAAACCTTGGATAAATAATTGGAGGATATAAGAGAATAAGCTATTATAAGGAGTTATTTTGTGGTTAACTTTGAATTTTTTGTAAATAGATGACAACTTAAGTGTTTGATTATGTGGGAATTTTGACTTGTAGGGTTTAAGGGTCAGTAAAACTAAAATTAACTTTTTTTTTTTACTTTTAAGAATTGAAATTTTTTGTAGCTATCTTGTACAAATTTTAAAGATTTTTTTCTTGGGTTCATGAGTTATTAACCTGCAAATTTTGACCTTTCTTGTTAACTATTAGTGCTATTTTGTGATTAACTTTTTTCTAATTATTTGTTTTAGTAGTTTCAATTATTTTATTTTGTTAATATGCACTTTTATGTTGTGTTTTAAACTACAATTTGAAGGCCAAGATTTCGTAGGATAATATGATTATTACAGTAACAATAGAAAGGTTCCACCTCCAAGAGGTTTGGAACCTAATTATTGTCGCTTCGGAGTCAATATGCGGATCAACCTCTATAAATAAATAATTTGAGAAAATGAGTTATCCAAGGAGTTTGCAATGAAGGATTCAGGGATTTCAAAAAAAAAAAATCCTTAAGATGAAATTACTTGGAACGGTGATATCTTGAAAGTGTCACGAGAAGAGTAAGGGAGGTACTAAGAGGATTCAGAATGGATTATGCAAAACCAGTGAGTACTCATTTGGCTATCACTTCAAGCTATCTAATGAGTAGTCTTTCTCTATGGATTAGAAGAATACATGGTAAAGCTGTCTGAAGCCTCTTCTATAATAGTCTTATGTATGACACGGTGTATACAAGATCGGATATAGCACATGCATTGAGAGTTGTGAGTAGATATGATATATGAGCAATTTGGGTAAACATCATTAAAAGGCTGTAAAGCAAATTCTTGAGTATTTGAGAGTACCATAGATTCGGACTTATGTTTCAGAAAAATAAGCTTGAGATTACAGGGCTATGTAGATGCTGACATGGTAGGGTATATTGATGGCGAAAAGTACTACTGGATATGTATACACTTTGTGACACGACCCCGCCTCGAGTCTCCCTAGTGGACCCTGACGTGGCGTGCGCCGATGATGAATTCCAGCTAGATGCTGGACCCACCACCAAGGCTACATAGACTATTTTATGACTGATTGACTAATCAAGGACTACAATATTTTGACTACTAAATGACAAAAATATTATTATAGAAATTTTGGCAGAGTTCCCCCTATAATTTTGACAAAATCAACCTGAAAATATCAACAAATCTCATAGAAACATCCACATCAAATATTTTGGAAACCACTAATACCACCAATGCCACCACAACACAAACAACATGAGACTAGACTAAACTAGTACTTCTACTACCAAACATCATGTCCACAAGCATGCATTACATCAGTTTTCCAACCCTTCGACTAAGTGCACATCAACAAAATATGAGACCGAGTGTTTAATAACATGAGCTCCCAAAATATATTACATACTAGGATATGATTAAGAACGTGCAACTAAATGG
>CAIGRO010037363.1:0-10583 GCA_903798355.1 Fraxinus baroniana | reverse complement strand
TCCTTTGCTCTATACGTTCTACAACAGTCTTTTTCTTTTTGTTTTCACATAGGCCACATACAACCCTAAAATAATGGAATAACCCACTATTTATAGGTCCATAAAAACCTACTATTATTTGTAGCAGAAGTCCTCCAATTATTTGACAATTGAGACAATTTACCTAACAGTTGCCCCCATCATAGTTGTAAATACAAATAACGACATCCTTACAATATTATTCTTATTAAATTAATTAATTTTAATATTATATATCCACACCATTTTTATATATCTATCTCATCGTAAAATCATTTCATACCACTATTTTTATATATTTGACCGTGAGCAAAAGTAGGGTCCCCACACGTGTATTATCGAAATTGCCTTCATTCCATATTCATATTTCTCGATTGTTCCTTCCAATTATTATTTACTATTTTTGGGCTGAGAATGGATTTCGTGGATGTTAAGGATTAGCAGTCACTAATAATTCTTTTTGGCTAATTATCTGATAAACAATTTTTTAGCTTCAGATTTGACTTTTGTCTCTTTCGCTTCTGCCCATTTTCGGTGCGCTCCTCTTTTCATTGGAAAATTTTGATTATTTTTTATAATTGTTATGATTAAAATCATCCCTGTGTTAATCCTTGATTAATCATGATTAATCTTTTCAGCATTCATAAATTAAATGCTTATCTTCATTTTCTTCTTCAATTCTTATGTCACTTATTGAAGAGATTTTCACATGCAGATAATTAAATTCATTTGCCTGTAGAAACTAAAAAGATTTTTGAGAATTTAGGTAAAAAGGTTAATAATCTATGTGTTTGTATATATTCATGTATAGGTTAATAATCTGTAATATAATATGTGTGCTTGTATATATTCATGCCATGCATGTCTGCGTTGAAGGAGATGAAACTTTGAGAATCTGATACATGTAAATTTTAATTTAATGAACAATTTATTATTATGAAAAAAATCATAGAAAATCCCAATAAATTCGAGTAGTTGCATCGAAATGTAAAAGGGGTCCTTGTTTTCACCTTTGGAGATTTAACTAAGGACGAAAAAATTTATTGATATTTTACTTCATTCATCTATTCATGTTTAATTATATTTTGTATAATTCCAGGCCTGAGGTGGGGGTGGGAGTTTAAGACGTTGGAACTTCATTCTCTAAATTTCTACGTGTTCAAGGAAGAGATCCCTGACCGCAGAAACATAATAGCCATTCGTTAAATGTATTAGTGATTTTTAATTTGATGTTAAGGGATATAATCCCACATCGAATAAAGATGTAAATACAGACCAATTAATAAAGAACTTGGGCTACTCCTCTTAATAAGGTTGACCTTTTAAGATGGACCCCCAAATCTTAACATGGTATCAGAGCCCATTATGCTCCAACGAGCAATTCGATTAAAGATGTAAATACAGACCAATTAATAAAGAACTTGAGCTACTCCTCTTAATAAGGTTGACCTTTCAAGATGGACCCCCAAATCTTAACGGATTCAACTCCTTTTTATCTTGCATTTACTGGTTTGGTTTCTTGAATCCCAGGTACTAACTTGGCATTCCTTGGAATTTTACGAGAATGGAGGATCCTAAAGATTTCAAAGAACATGGTCCTCCTGAATCTTCTCTTGGACCAATATTATCTTCTCCAGACAAGGATCGATCACCTAATGCTTCTCCGACAAACCAAGATGGTAATGGAGAAGTGGAATCTAACACTCGGGAGCCACTGATCGAGGTTTTTAAATCAGATCCTTTAGATAATGCTTTTGATGACGAGAGTCCAAAACTTCTGACAGAAAATCCATTTGCCACTTCTTATGTTACTGCTGACGGAATAGGTTCAGAACATAACTTTGGCGTACCTGTAGTAGTTTCACAAGAAGCCACACTCGTAAAATCAGAGAATGAAGTACAAGTGGAGTATCACGAAGGTAAGAATTCAATAATTCTTCCGGAATCGAATCCATTTACATTGGAAACAAATGCCCATGATGCTTCACCAAAATCTTTAGATAGTGCTCTTGATAGTCATAATGTTGAAGCAAATGATGTTTCTAATGGGTCTCGAGTTGAGCATGAGGCCTCAATTGCAGTAGCTATGGATCAGGACACAATTAAGCCTCAGAAAGAAGAAAATTTAGAAGCTAAAATTGGTTTGCAGCCACCGTCAGAAGATGATAATAAAAATTCAGCTCAAACAAGGAATGATACAGTTGCTACTCTTATTACTGACATATCTGTTAATTCTGATATGACAATAAAAGCCACGGAATGCTTTACACATCTGGGAAATATTGACATAAATAGAGGCCAAATCGATACAGCTGCACCTTTTGAATCTGTTAAGGCTGCTGTTTCGAAGTTTGGGGGAATTCTTGATTGGAAAGCCCACCGAGTGCATACTAAGGAGGTATAATCTTCTCACACACTCTGTACCTTTCAAGAACTGCGTTTGAACTTTTCATCATTAAGTTGAAATAGCTTCCAAAAGGCGGATTTTACATATCACTATATATGTTGTGTTTCACATTGCTGCACAAATTAATTGCGATTCAGGTTATCAAGAAACAGAAATTGGTGCGCGTTTCAAATTTAATGTACAAACGTCCATTTACATAGTGTCTCATGTGAATATGTTCTCATTTGCTCTCTGTAAGTAGCTCAAACTGTTTTATAACCTGTGAAAAAAGTTGACATTCCTACACGCCAGCTTTCATGTGAACATTGCTTATAACATGGCATTCAGTATACCTCTAACTGGGTCTGGTTCCCCATGCAGAGACGAAAGTCCATAGAACTAGAACTGGAGACAGCCAAGGAGGAGATTCCGTTGTATAAAAAACAAGTTGAGGATGCTGAAGTGGCTAAGATACAAGTTTTAAAAGAACTAAACAGCACTAAAAGACTCGTAGAAGAGTTGAAGCTTAATCTGGAAAGAGCACAAACAGAAGAACATCAAGCAAAACAAGATTCTGAACTTGCAAAACTTAGAGTGGAAGAGATGGAGCAAGGGATTGGCGATGAGGCTAGCATTGCAGCCAGGGCACAGCTCGAGGTTGCTCGAGCCAGGAATGCAGCTGCGGTTTCAGAGCTTAAAACTGTTAAAGATGAATTGGAACAACTAAGGAAAGATTACACTTTGATGATAACTGAGAAGAATGCTGCAGTGCAAAAGGCGGAAAAAACTGTTTCTGCAGCAAAAGAAGTTGAAAAATCGGTGGAGGATCTGACAATTGAACTCATTTCAGCAAAGGAATCATTGCAATATGCACATGATACACATCTAGAGGCACACGAACACAGAGTTGGAGCAGTTGTGGCAAAAGTGGAAGACACTCTGAATTGGGAGAAGGAATTAAAGGAGGCAGGCGATGAGTTAGAGAAACTAAACCTGCAGATGTCATTGGCCAAGGATCTGAAATCAAAATTGGATACTGCTTCGGGATCACTACAGAATTTAAAAGCTAAATTGGCAGCTTATATGGAATCAAACTCACAGCAGGAAACTGTTGAAGAAGCAAACCTGACAGATGCACTGGAAGATCCAGAGACAAAAACACATGGTTATATTAAAGCAGCTGTTGCCTCCGCTGAGAAGGAACTTAAAAACACGAAGCTCAACATTGAGCAAGCAAAAACTGAAGCTAACATCTTGAAGGTGGAATCCACATCATTGAAGTCAGAACTGGAGAAAGAAAAATCAGAAATTGTCACCTTTCAACAGAGAGAAGGAATGGCGTCAATTGCAATTGCATCTCTTGAAGATGAACTGACAAGGATAAAGTCAGAGATTGTCATTGTTCAGAAGAAGGAAAAAGAAGAAAGAGAGAAGAAGATGGAACTTCTCAAGAAACTACAAGAGGCAGCTCAAGATGCAGAGAGGGCAAAGACACTTGCCCAATTGGCTCAAGAACGGCTTCTGGAGGCAAATGAAGAAGCTGAAGAAGCAAAAGCAGGAGCAAGTACCATGAAAAGTAGATTATGTATGGCTCAAAAGGAAATAGAATCAGCTAAAGCTTCAGAAAAAGTGGCATTAGCAGCTATCAATGCTTTGCAAGAGAGTGAATCTGCTACCAACGATGAGGATTCACCTGCTGGTTTAACACTTTCTTTAGAAGAATATTATGATCTTAACAAGCGAGTCCATGAGGCAGAAGAGCTAGCTAACATGAAGGTGGCTGCGGCTATCTCCCAAATTGAGGTAGCGAAAGAGTCAGAGTTAAGGAGCTTGAGTAAGCTGCAGGAAGTAGATCGTGTGATGGCTGAAAGAAAGGATGCTCTAGAAGTTGCACTAAACAAGGTTGAGAAAGACAAGGAAGAAAAGTTAAGAGTAGAACAGGAGCTAAGAAAGTGGAGGGCTGAGCATGAGCAAAAACGGAAAGTTGAGGAATCTGTTCCAGGAAAGGTAAACCCAAATGGAACTCCAAGATCAAGCTTTGAGAAAAAAAATGAACCCGAGAATTTGGTTAGCACAACTAATATTCAGCTTGGGGAAGGTCCTAATCCACATACGAATAACACAGAAACTGATTCATCTCGAGAAGTAAAAGCTACCCATAAAAAGAAAAAATTATTCCCACGGATCTTCATGTTCTTTGCGAGAAAGAAGGTACCGTCGTCTAAGTCGAAGTAATATTCTGTTCACACTCCTAGAAATAATCTTATTGTTATTAATTTTGTGGTTATTTTTGTGTACCTCCCTTGTCTATCGGGTACCCCCAGTTGTTTGGTATTGGTGTGAGTACATTATGACAGTCTATTTCTGTAAATGCTAAGTATTGTTGTCTGTAGAATGAATTGATCAAATTGATTTCTTGGTTCACAAGGTATTATGAATCAACCCGATATCAAGAATGTTTTGATATCACTTGTTGAGAAATCAGCCAAATAATTAAAGATGAAAATTATGGACAATGCGAAATTTAATGGATGACACAATAATCAAGAAAATTGTGGAAGAAGAGAATTCATTATACCAAGAAACAACTAATTGTCTTACAAGATTTAATCCTTACTAGAATTCAATATATTGAGCCCGACGCTGCAGCGCTGGGCGCCGACACCGCATTGAATTTTTTTTTCCTTTCCTTTTCGCCTCCAAATTATTTTACTTCATCTTTAATTCCTTAATTCAATCAAACTCCAAAAACCATGATATTTGATTCCTAATCAAATCGTACCAAGATTAAACAAGTTTCCTTCATGCAAAAAACTTCTAAATCAAATAGAATTTGTCACAAAACCTAACAAACTCCACCGTGACACACATTCCATAACAAGGAATTAAATCTTCACTCTTCAAGTCATTCTCCAACTCTTCGACCATGTCCCAACCGGACACCCCATGCCCCCGCCGGGCATGCCATGCCCCTTCCGGATGTACTTAGCAACTGTGAACTATATCCAAGCCGTGCATGCCATATGTGGGCATTTTGGAACTGAAGTTCAGCATAAAAATTTTGTTTTTTTCTGAGATTTCTCTTCCCGTGGGAATATACACTTATCATCTTGTTATTTCATATTTGTTTTGTTCTGCCAAGTGGATTGTCGACTCGAAAGCATGATATTTGTCCTTCGCTAAGAGTCTGGGGACATTGAATCTTAGTTTCGGTATTAAAAAATAAATCCCAGGTAACACAGAGTTATCCTATATTCAAGGCAAAATCGGTTGAAATAAAACGATTTTAAAAAGTTTCCCCGGTAATACAAATTGCTCCTTGCAACAGGTAACTTCACCTGTTACGGAACAGAAATATGACATACATAGGAAATGACATACATAGGAACCAATGCAGTCTCTGAAGATTTAAGAACCAGATCCAGCAAGTGTTTGAACGATTGTTTTATGCCAGGGATTGGAGAGATGCTCTATGAGATTGTCAATAGGGCCAACATGGGTAACATTAGCTTGAACGAAAATTCCGAGCATGGCCACCATTGCTAACCGTCCTACAAAAATAAAAGGGGAAAATGGAACAAATAAGAAAGTGTTAAATATAGAGGAGAAAAGAGAGGCGAAGAAAGAAAGCCACAAGAAGCTAAATAGACCATTTTTAATCTCTTTCAGCTTCCATTCTTGAGCATTCTTTATATCTTTAGCAAGACCAAGAGGATTCAGCAATGGACCTCCAGGGTACCTGTTGAATACACAATAAAACTTTAGAATTTAATATTTGAACCATTTTTAGTAAAATTATTGTTTTTTACAGCAATTTAATCAACAACACACCCGTCAAATGCTTAATAAAGACACTAATTACTAATGCAAATGAAGATTACCCAGGTTCGAGCCCTTCTAGTGCTGCTTCTAACCCGAAGAAAGACCCCTCTTTAGCTTGAGATCCAGGATTTCTGAAATCCATGTATCTTTTGATTTCAACAAATCTGCACAGATATATAAGCATAGACTAATGTATATGAGAAATTGTATCTCTGGACTAGGATTTTAAAATGCCATTACACCGTATTCTAAGAGAATTAGGATTGTACCCCATTAATAGAATCTGAATAATCACTAAAGTTCTGGTGCTAGCAAAATCAAACTTGGTTGCACCAGCTTCATACCACACTGGCAGATTGCTTATTCCTGTAACGCGTAGTAGCTGTGGATTGAAATTAAATGGTATCTCAATTTGATGCACAAGTAAATGGAGGAGTTGAAACACTAGCAGTGAATTATTATGGTTTTAGTCACTTACATCAGTAACAAGGATCCCAGCAACTCCGGCCATGGCAAAGCGAGCATGAACAAGTTCTGCCTGGACATACCACTTTAAACTTTCGGGATCTTCACCAAGTCCAAGGGGGTCAAACCCAAAATCCCCAGCAAGTCTACAAAAACATTGATCATTTTAATGGAGCAAGTGTAGACATGATGTACCTTTAACCTTATACAGTAATTTTTGAAAGAAGGGGCAGGGTGAGGCTCACGTTCCATCGAGATAAGGTGGAGGGTCTAGGCCAGGAAGCCATGTTGGGCGGTTCTGGGCTCGAACTACCACTCGATGGTGTAGCGAGGAAGATCCTATTTCCGCAAGCCAGTTCTTTGTTGCACCAAATGCAGTTTTATGGCTGCTGCTTCCAGGGAAGGGGGATGAACCAGCATGCGCCAGAATTTGGAAGCCTCTCCCCACTGCAACGTCCATTTTGCTTCTTTTTTTTTTTAAAAAAAAAATAAAATCAATATCCTGCAAATTACTTCGGTAGGGGTAGGGGACGTTGTAAAATTCGGACCACAACACTTCTTGCGATTAACTGCATGACAAGCATGATAGGATGGACCCACTTATCCTTTTATTTTGAGCCCTTGGCTTGGTTTCCACTTCATCATAGTTGATTATCAAAGTTGTGTTTGAGTCGCATTATTTTGGAAGAATGTATTCTGTAAAAGTAAATTGATGAAGAATGTGTGGCTGAAAAAGAAGGAAAATTTATTGATATGATAAAAAATATTATTTTATTGAAGAATGTGTGGTTGAAAATAAGTAGAAGAATGAAAATGAAAATTTTAATGTGTACCAAACATGGGCTAATTTTATAAAATGTTTGCCTCTTTGACGAGAAATATGTTTGTAATCCACTTATTTCATGGTTGGTGAAAAATGGTTAGATAATACCGGATAGTGTCAAGGAAGAAAAAAACCAAGTCTTGCTTCCAATTCTAACAGGTACTTGTGTATCAAATGCATATGCATGGATCCAGCAATCTCGGAAGCAACATTGTCTTCCCACAGTAAGCACAAATGGGATGGTTGGGCAGTCTATTATTCTATCCGATTCCTTGCTATGGCTACTTCCGTTTATCCTTATTGTTATTATTATTATTTCATACAAGAAGACGTGCAAAAGCAATATTGAGACCACGAGCTTTCTCCTGTTTTTACAACAACAGTAAGATTGCTGGTTTAACCTAATAACTCCAAAATTAGACTTGAAGATTTGTCAATTCAACCAGTAGAAAGAAAGAATTCAATCCTCACTATATTCTGACGATTATAGGCAATAAACCTAATAAGGTGCACAAGTGAACCAAAGGGCTTTGTTACATGAGCAACGGCTTGCTAGATACGCTGTTAGATCTAACTTTTGTTGGAGTTGATCACTTCAGATGAGTTGCTGACTGCAAAACTCTCGTGCTTAAAGTAACTATTAATGATAAAATCATCTTACAGATGACATTTTTGAGATTCAGCCTTCACATGTTGAAAATTCCACGTTACACATTAAATTTTGGCATTTTTAGAACTAGTAGTCTAATACCATTCAAATATGCTCTAGAAAGTTTTTGAAGTTAATGATACGAGTAAAAAGGAAAGGGAGGTTGGTAAAGGGTAAGCGCACAGAGTTATCGGTAGTAATGTGACAGAATGTTGCATCAATTATGTTAAGTTGGTTGTGTATGGAAAACAGAGCAAAGCAGCTACAGAAGTTGGAATAAATAAGAAAAACAGCAGGGGAAGAGCAGAATTAGAAATATTTTTTGCTACAGAGAATTTTTTTTTTCGGAGTTCCTATCCATACATTCTGCTTATGAGTTACTATCCAAATATCAGCTAACTTGGACTGTATTAGGGCATTTCATATTCAATTAACCAAAACACGCTTAATCTTTGCATAAAACATGGAACCAGATTGGAGGGTGATTGCCCCCCTACATTTGGCTCCGCCTCTTTTCAGAGATCTCTCTAGAGTACATAAACTGAGATTTCATATGAGGTACACATCATGAGTCTATTTGTGTGTTCTCGTCCCACTCTTCAGTAAATAATTGTAACAGTAAAAATATCAGACATTAAATGATCTTTTGGTTCATACTCCCTCTTATTCAGGCAACATCTTAGTTTTACGTAATTTAGCTTTGTAATGTTAAATATATTTGATTCACATATTTTTCTCCCAAACAGCATAGTCCATTCCAGAGGTTGCAACCTTGAAGTTTGGTGGAATTAAATTTCCAAGATCCATCTTTGGGCCTATTTTGACAATGATTTTATCATCAATCATTGCCACATAAAGATCAGAATCAGAAGCCATAATCTGCACTTTGCTACTTGGTGAGATGCCATTCCTTGACCTAATCAATGACAGTTTAGAGATTTCTTCCTTCTTTCCCCAATCGAAGAAATGATCATAGAACTGCATAACAAAATGAGCAATCTTCAGTTAATGGTAAGGTTGTAAACAAGTCTGTTTTAACCAAGAATTTGAGCATTCAAGTCAATTTACATGTAGAAATCATCTTGATGAGCAGAGTCAATGTTTAGATATGCAGAGAACTCAAACAAAAGTTAAGCCTGGAGAAGTTGTAGATGCGGAATTTACCACTGATGGAATCCCTGGATGAGTGAGAATGTAAGCATATCCTAGACTGACTTTTTCTGCTGGGAATGGCCAAATTTTCTGTGTAGATCCAGTATCATGATTGTCAATAAAAGTAACAGCATTCCGAGGCAAAATCCCTATCATTCCAGGTGGTTTTTTATTAGAATCCTTCAATCTCCACAGTTCTCCCTGCACTGCAGCTTGAAGAATGCCCTTTGTTGTGAAATCGAAAGCTGTAACACTGCCTCCCGCGTTCTGAACCCACTGCACGAGTTCGTTCCGATGCCTGTCCTGATTGTAATCCGGCTTCCCATCCTGCCCATAGGAAAGTGAATTCCAGAGTTCCCCAACTGCAAAATCCGGTGAAGTGTTTTCCATATAGATTTTGGTGATACTCGCGGAATATCCCTTGACAAAGTCAAATCGCCAACCATCAAATCCAACTTCAGTCTTGAGCCAGTTCATCCAGTCCGATAACTCCTTTTGCACTCTTGGATTAAGATGGTCTATGTCTGGAGCAGGTTGAAAGCCATCTCCGGTATCAGGATTCCCGGTGCCATCTGAAAACTGAGTGTCATCTTTGCAAATGAATGATGGCCCCCAGTCGAGGCGATCATCAGAAGTCCCTCCCTCAAAAATGCAATATATACCTCTCCCATCTTGTTTATCAGCACATCTGTGGTTTATTACTATATCAGCAACGCATTTGATACCCTTGTCGTGGAAAGCCTTAATTAATGACTTCAGTTGCTGTTCATTTCCATATTTGGATGCATCAAGATCATACAATCTTCCAGGCATATAGCCTGGAAAATAAGGAGGAATATCTTATATTATTAGCATTCCACCATATCAAAATGTTTAAAATTCTCAGATGTTTCGCAATTTTATGAGAAATTAAGATTAAGACTGAGCCTCACAACAGCAACTCTGCCACTGAGCGCAAAAGGGTAAATAATATGTCAATGAATAGAACAAAGCTACAGACTGACATTTGCTATGTATTGAAGCTATTGAGAAGTGAAGCTGCGAGGATTAAGTCTTCGGTTCTAAAGCCAAAAATTCTACAACCAAGTCTTTTTTATTCGCAGGAGAGTCCAATTAGGATACGATATCAAGGGATGTTGCCAGGATTTGAAGGTGTGGGGGGGCGGCGGAGCCCCCGAAATTTTTTTTAACTAGAAAATGATTGAAAACGACGATTTTGAGTACCAAAATAAACAAGTTAGATTGACTGACAAAAAAAAAAAAAAAAA
>CAIGRO010037361.1:0-11570 GCA_903798355.1 Fraxinus baroniana | reverse complement strand
AAAAAAAAAAAAAAAAAGGAGCTCAAGCATAGGCAAAATACTTTTACTATTTCATTTTCTTCAATGGAAAATACATATGTAGCAGAACGTATAAAATAATTTAAATTAAAAATGGATAGAAATGAATAATGCTGTGTATAATTCACTATTGTTTGTAAGGGAAAACTCTTTCTTTCAAAATCTGCAGAAGTTGGGTTTAACATTCTCCGATTTTATAATTATTAATTCATATTGTCTAACCCCCTTTAAGTCCCTATTTGTCTACTAATATTTCAATTTTTTCCCCCACAAACTCATTTTCAATCACATTTTCTCACAAATGTCCTTGTCTGATTTTTATTATTTCAAAATTCATTTTTTTTGAACTTATTTTCAACCATACATTCTCACAATAAAGCCTCTATTTGACAATAATTATTTTGAAACCTTTTTTTTACATACTCATTTTTAAACACATGTTCACATAATAAAATATTCTGCACATAAATACAAAAAAATTCATACTTTTTAACTACACATTCTCCTGAAATTAACAATTCAAAACTCTATTTTTCCCAAATAATGGTTGTTAAACAAGGGAAAAAAAATTCACCATTGTTAAACTCGTTTTGATGAAATATGGGCATCAAACAGGGCCAAAAATATTTTGCACATAAATTCAAGTTTATTTTACTAGTTTTTAACGACACATATTTCAAAAATTCACTATTTTAAAACTCATTTTCTACTTTAGCCCTTGTTTGGGGACATTTTTTTTCAAAAAATATTGTTTTGAATTCTGAATTTTTGGAGAACATGTAGTTAAAAAATATGAAAAAATTTGAATTTACGTGTAAAGTATTTTATTGTGTGATTGTAAATAATTATATAAAAAAAGAGTTTTTGAAAGAATGTGAGATAAAAAGGGTTTTAATGGTAGACCAACTGAGAGTAAAAGAAAAAAAAAATTGACAAAAGCTCATTCCATATTACAATCATGCCACATGCATTTTTTTTTATACAATAAAGCTGCTTGTAGATAAGATCTTGACAAAATGGATGATCGGATTTTGAAAATGCTGACATGGACGCGGGAAAACGGAATGAATAAACAACAACAATTGAACAAGGACCCACATGTCTTTACCCCAAAAACTCAACACTCCAACAGTCCGTCAAATAATTAAGCACGTAACAAAGACGTAAATTTTTTCCCCCAAATGTACCCGCCATCGTGTCCGTTTTCCAGTGGAGCTTTGTATAAACGTGAAGGTTCAATCGTCTTTCATTCTAGCTTCAATTGAGCCTCGTTTGTTTGGCCCATCAACTCCAGCTTCTTCAATAGAGCTTCGTTTATCCGGCCTATCAACTCCAGCTTCGTGTAAACGGCAGCCAGTCGTGTAGCCCAATTTCGTTCAGTTCAGCTTCACTCGAGCTTCATTTGAACGTGAAGGTCCATCAGGTTCTCCATTATAGCTTCGAGCTTCGTCCATCTTTGTGCCCCAGCTTTGTGTCAATAAAGAAACGGTGACCCATTACACATGAAGGTATGAGCATTGTCGTGCTATTCATTTTTCGAATTTTTGAAATTTGTATGATATGGGTTATGCATCATCCAAAATTCAATGCATCCATAGTTAAAACTATGCATTTTTATGTTTTCTCCCAAATTGGGATAGTGAAATTTGCTCAAACCGTGACCATGCTTCCTCACATTAAATGGAAGAGAATTTCTGGAATTGGTATTTTTACCTGACTCATGCATCTACATTGAAATGAATGATTTGTGCGGTGTTAATGTATTGCTGAACCGGAGTGCTTATATTTTTCACAGTTGAATAAATCATGGATGACGTGGATGATGATATTTTGGTCGTCTCCGACAATGAGAACGTGAAATACAGTATGAACCAAGTGGAAGATGTAATTGAACAAGGAGATTGTAGTATTGTGCCAAAGGTAGGAATGCCGTTCAAGGATGAGAACGAAATGTGGGATCTCTATAAAAGATACGTCTATGCCGTTGGCTTTCCAGTTAGGAAAAGCACTTCAAAGAAGGATGATGATGGAGTTTTAAAATATCTAACGTTGACTAGTAGTTGGGAAGGCAAAAGAAGTTCCACTAAAAGAGGCTCTTTCAAGCCGTAACCTACAATTTAGACGGGTTGTAAAGTTAGGATATCTGCATCTTTCGATATTCATGGCTCTTGGAGAATCAACACAGTCCAGCTAGAGCCCAATCATAGAACAAGTCCTACAAAGTCCAGGATGTACCGTTGCAATCAAGAACTGAGTGCACACGTGAAGATGAAGCTCGAAGTGAATGATCTAGTTGGCATTCCGTTGAATAAATCCTACAACTCGGCAATGGTGGAAGCAGGTGGTTATGAGAATATGACTTGAAACAAAAATGATTATCGAAACTATATTGAACACGTTAGGCGATTACGACTTGGAGCAGGAGACGCGACAGTAATACAATCCTACTTTTCAAAAATGCAGTCAACATGTTCGAGTTTTTACTTTAGCATGGATTTGGATGACAATTCGCTTCTAAGAAATGTATTCTGGGCACTACAGGCCAAAATGTAATGGATCCGACATCTTCTCGAAGAAAGGGCACACCAAAAAAAGTTTGGGGAAAAATGACCCTTAAAGTCGACTTCAAAGAAGGTAGAGCTATATGGATCCCAAAAACTATGCGAAATTGAAATTTATTATATCCACAAAGTCTCATTTATTATGATGGATGTGCAGGGAAGATCAACTTCTGTTATACGAAAGTGACCAACATCAAAGTGTAGTCAGATGCATGCAGGTGAACTCGAATCTCAGCCCATATCTACAGTTGAACAATAATCCATGTCTCCACAAGTCATATTTTCACAACTTTCACTTCCGATGCCATTCCCATTACCACAAGGTAGGTTCACATGCATTAGATAGTTGGATAGTTTCATATATGCACTAATGAAATCATAATTTCTATTATAGGTCATGCCTCTCCGTTCTACTATCCTTATTTCCCAGATGGAGGCGGCACTGGTTTTTGATGTTTGATGGACAACCCGTGTAGTGAAGGCAGTAAGAAACTCTTACTTCTTTTATTAAATCAACTTAGAAACTATTACTTCTTTCATTCGAATCAAATTGGGCAGCTTATTTTCTTTGTTGTTACTTATTTTCTACATTCATTTGGAAGATAAAAAATTAAAGTATATCTTTGTTAAACTAGTGTATACATTGTTGGTGGCTGTGAAAGGGAGAGATGAAGACATTTTTTTGATGAGCTGATCAATTGGAATGAATTAGAGGAAGTTACTTTTCAAATTTCTATTGGTTGTAGTTTTTATTAGTGACTCAAGTTTCTTGAATTGCTTGTCCTACTAAAATGTCATGATCAATCTTCAATGCAAACTAAACCCAGTTCTTGATTTGAATTTGTATACTATATAGAATAGGATAAAGTAAGACAAATAAGCTTTAACATAATTCATTGTTGATCATTGGTACATTTTTGTCATTTATCTGATTTCGACTCCTTGAAATCCTTCCTAGAGGTGCCTTCAAAGTTTCCAAAATCGATCAACTAATCTAGTGTATTCCCCAAGTTACCATTGATTTATCACAATTAACATCACGCTATTTGTTGTTTCATCAGAAAAATTCGCATAATTTCTTGGAAATCATGATGTTGCTAATAATATGAATAGATCGTTCAATGTTGTAACGACATTCTTTTTCTTATTTTTATAATTAATTGGCTTTCAATTTTTTGGACTGTTTTGATTTTGTTAAAATTTTGAATTGCTGTTATGTAGAACTTGTTAGTGTTTTCTCCCTATTTTAGTGAATTTTGACAGGATAATTGAGGGCTCTAATTTGAATTTGACTAATTGTTATTGTAGGCTAGCATTAATTGTGTTGGACAAACCAAGATGGAGCCAGCTTCTTTGAAATGTTATCTGTTGCAGATTGGAGGCAGCAGTGTTCTGATATCTCCTCTGCCCGACATCTTTGATGAAGAAAAACCAAGATGGAGCCAGCTTTTTTGAAATGTTGGTAAATAACAACAGATAATAGTATTAATAGTGAATCCATTTTGATGTAATTCTACTAGACATTATCTACGGGAAGTGATGGCAGTGAATTCATTATCATGTAATTCTTAATTGATATTATATATAGCAAGTGATAGCAGTGAATCCATTTTGATGTAATTCCTCTTTGACATTATCTCTAGCAAGTGATAGCTATTAACCTATTTTCATGTAATTCATATTTGACATTATCTATTGCAAGTGAAGGCAGTAATCCATTTTGATGTAATTCCTATTTGCTAGAATGTTGGTCAATTTTTTCGTTGTGTCTGATTCCCATTTCAATAAGCCTGTTAGGGTGGGGAAGATTTTTTTTCAATAAATGGCATTTTGGTGGGAACTGGGAGTAGTTCCATCCCCAAATTCATTGTCGTAAAAACTTATCAAATGGAATAATGAACAACAACAACAAACTGACATTAGCATAAGAAAATGATAAAAGTTACATGGTTTTCAACCATAATCCGATAACGACTACATACTTCGTTGATACAAACAAAATAAAAATAAAACCTTTAGATAAATTTGTACATAACACGTTCAACGAATATGATCTCATAATCAATTTAGCCCCTTTCCTTTTGCAATCCCTTCTAAGCTTCCTTTGCCCCTCCGAATGTTCATGTTCACAGATATCTCGAAATCCGCTACTTCTGTTAGTTGAACCTAAGATTCGAACCTATGGGATATAGCTTCAACTCCTTCCTTGGTCGCAGCTCTGATTGAGGTAGAGTTAGCATTGATGGATTCACCGCTCGACTGTCCTTCTACAACCCAGTCTTAATAACCGCATTTATTACTATAACATGTGAATAATCTCCCTTTATTAGTAGTCGACTTTTCGTCCTCAAAAGACTTCTGAAATCCATTCTTACACAATGGGCATTGTCGTTTAATCGGGCAATCGGCGAAGAAGTGCCCTTTGCCTTTAAAGCTATGGCAAATTTCAAAATTCTTTCCGACCATTCTAACATATAATTAAACCATAAAGAATGTCAAAATGTTTCCCATTATGGCACGAATTAAGAATGCAAGCAAGGAAACACCCAAAACTTATATAATTCTCACCAATTTCATATAATTCACACCAATTTAGCTGCTTGAACGGAAACACCCAAAACCACAAAGCAAAATTCATATAATTCTCACCAATTTCATATAATTCGCACAATTCAGCTGCTAGAACAAAAATACCCAAAATCACGAAGCAAAATTCAAAGCTCAAATTAGATTTCAACAAGTAAAAACAGTAAAAATACAAAGCTCAAATCACATGCTCAAATTACATTCCAGCAAGGAAAAACCCGAAAATGCCAATATAATTCCTACAAACATTTTTAAAGTCTAAGAACAAACCTCAAGTTTGTGACTTGTATACAATGCGACGGGAACCAGGGCAACGATAAAATCTGAAGAAGAAATCGCAAGCACGAAAAATAAAGCAACAACCAAAACATTTGCTTACTTTCAAGCTACGCGTTCTCCGGTTTTGAGTTCACAGTGGCTGGAAGATCGCAACTCGCACTTGGTCGTCGATCTACAAATTGGGACCAATTGTAAAATAGATGTCTTCAAAACCCGTTCTCTGTTTTAGGGGTAAGTATGTTGGGGTTCATTTCTTCTTCCAAGTGGTGATGCAGGCCGATGTTGGGCGAATCGGCGGTCTATTCCTAGGGTACAATTTGGGGGGAAAATGGGTGAGAGAGAAATGTGTTTCATTCGTTCAGCTTTATTGTATTGTTTTTGTTTTTTTAACTTTGGAATAATGCCACGTCACCCGTTCAAAAGTGTTGTCAAGGCTTTTATGTATGAGTTGCGCCACCGTTTTTATGTTATTTGTGACATTGTATTTAGAGCTTGTTTGGTAGAGATTTTGTGGAGGAAGATTTGATTTTGAATAGTGATATGATGGGAAATGTGTGGTTGAAAAAGAAGAAAAAGTTATTGATGTGATGAAAAATATTATTTTATTGAAGAATGTGTGGTTGAAAATGAGAATTGATTTACTGTGAAGAAATTCCCTGTAGTCAGGGAATTTCTCAAAAAAAACACCGCTTTTACTCCAGTATACTTTTTAAATGAGCATCATGTGCACTTTGCATTATTCTTCAGTATTATACCGACAATGCGCTGTGTACAATTCGAAATAGGAGGGAAAGCAAATCAGCGAGCATTATTTCATTCGTGAGTAGCGTGTGTCACTAAGCCTATCGGGCATGAATGGCGAACCTTTCGAGTCTGGTGCACGAGCTCCGAGAACGCATAGCGGCCTCATCATCCACTCCTCTCAACAACCAAAACGACGACGCTTTAGAGTCCCGATTCCGCGCCGTCCTCCCCAATCTCCTTCACGCCTATGTCGTCCCTTCTTCCTCCGGTGCGGCGGTACCCACTTCCTCTGTATAAGTATATATGCATATTATGCGATTTTTTTATGCCTTTTTATTTCAAATTTGTTGTAGCGAAAGAGAGAGAGGTGATTGCAGTACTAAAACTATTGGCACACACTGCCAAAAATTTTCCGGGCGTTTTCTATCACGGAAAGGCTAGTGCAGTGCTTCCTGTTATCGGTCGCATTTTGCCCTTTTTTGCTGAGCCCTCATTCCGGTAAGTTAGTCGTTCACTTATCAATCACTCAATTTCTTCGTCTTTCCATTGGTGCAATATTAAATTAAAAAAGAAGTTACAATCTTGTTCATGTTAATTTCGAGTCCATACAAGTTGTCACACATTGTGTTAGTGATTCTCTATATTCTGTGGGTTCATAATATTATATATATACCAGTGTTCTTTAGCTTTTAATTAGTAATCATGACATTACGGATTATAATCATGGTTCATTGTCAAATATGAATTTTGAGAAAAATAGATTGAGGAGAAATATGGTGTCTTGGTCCTTGCATTTATCTATTGATACACGAGCTACTAAAATTATTAGCTAATTATATTGTCTGTTACCTGTTCTATGAAACAATTTATTCATCAGCTCTCGACATGGAGTGATTTTCGAGACAGTTGGATCCCTTTTGTCCTTGTTGCGTACGGGAGATCGAGATGCCTACCGGCAGTTCTTCATGGATACTTTGTTACTAACTGAAGGTACGCAAGAATTTTTTTTTTTTTTATTTCTCACAGAAATTGCAAGTAAATTTCTTCCTTTTAAATATATTATTATTGTAATACCCTTTTGGTCCCTCCTATGATCTCCTGGAAGATGAGGATATAATCATTTTAGTTTTTCTATTTTCATGGAATATAATATTGCTTTATCCTGGATAGTTCACTGGCATCATCTTTATGTATTTATTAGATTTTAACGAAAAAGAATTGTTTCCACAAGCTTGTTTCACAGCCTTGTCTCAAGCATTAAATTAAGCTGCTTCATCTCTCTCATTTTTTTTTTTTTTTTTTTAAATAGATCTGTTCTATGTAGCTTCAATTAGTGACAAGTCAAGCTCTACAGAATCAAAAAAATTGTCAGTGAAGTGTTTCCATGATTCTTTTACTGGAATTTGCAATGAAACTGCTCTTCTCAGCGATCTTCCAGCATGTAGCAAACCTCTGAATGGCTATGGAATATTGATTAATGTCTCTGGGAAGGATAGATGGCTGCCTTTTGCTACTTCAGCCATCAAGCTTCTCTGTAAATGCCTAACTGAAGGAACTTTATATGTTGAAGGACTCCTGGATGCTTCATCTGCTTGGGCTGTCTGCACCCTTTTGTCCTATGGAGATGATGATCTGCATATGGTTGGTAGTTTTCACAGCAAGTTGGTGCTGTTTATTCAGAACTTCTTTTTGCTGTACTGTATGCTTTAGTGTCTGCTTAATATTACTTGTCTAACTTCCCAAATTTTATGAAGGCATGTTTTGACTTCGCACGCCTCATTGAAGCAGGCAAAAACAATGAAATTGTTCCCTTTGAAAATTTAATTCGGTCAATGATTACTATCTTAAGCGAAGCTGTGGAG
Source organism: Fraxinus baroniana (assembly GCA_903798355.1). Taxonomy (NCBI): domain Eukaryota; kingdom Viridiplantae; phylum Streptophyta; class Magnoliopsida; order Lamiales; family Oleaceae; genus Fraxinus; species Fraxinus baroniana. The sequence goes on along the minus strand of CAIGRO010037361.1, from coordinate 3,520 downwards.
GGAGTTTCAGTATTCAGGTATTCTCATGATCTGCATGTGCTCCTCTCCCCTTTCCAAGTGCAAATTGTTATTTGTACAAAATTTCTGCTTTATGCTTATTCAAATGCTTAGAATGGACTAGTTACTGAATTTTTTATTTTTTTTTTAACATCTACAACTAGAACGAGGCCCTAGAATTATTTCTGTTGTCTGGAAGAAATTATTTTAAAGCTTGAGTTTGTGTACCTCCTTTAAAGCCATTTTATTTCTTCAAGGGCAATTTGCAAGCAGGCATATTATCGAACAGGTTGGATACATGATATACATATTATTTCATAAATTTGTAGATCATGGCCATGTCCAAGTCTAGGATCACTTGCTGTGATAGTACTTTCAGGTCCTGTGGTAACGGTTTTTACTCCTAGCAATGCAAGGATTGTTGTTGATTTAGACAAAACTTACTCGTAAGGCAAATAAAACTTTTGTTGAATGGTTTCAGGCAAATTTTCTTTTTTAAATAATTATCCCACTGCTCCCCTTTAAATTAGTTTGGTTTTTGATGATTTTAAACTTGGAGAACCGTATCAATTTGAATTTTCTTTCCTGCCATCTGGATTTTATTGGCACTTGGTTTATACTTGTCTGATGCTTGTTTTTGGTGATCTTTGTGGGTGCTCGCTCATTTAGTAACTTTGGCTATTAAAATTGCCTTCTCTTTGTTATTTTCTCTTACAAATACCAGCCTATTGAGTGCAGAAGTGCCGTTTATGATTCTTCTTTGGGGGGAAGCCTTCATGCCTTGCATTCTAGTTGTCCTGATGACGTCATGCATTCTACAGCTCAAGAGTTAGTACGCATCTTTCCTGAATCACTGCTGAAAACAAGGAGCCTGGAGCTTAAGGTTAGCTCATTATGTCGATGACAGTCACTGTTGCAATAATATGCTTGCATATTTTATGTTACCTATATTTAATGAACAGTTATTGCTTGCAATAATTTTATTTTTTGCCAGTATTGATGTTATATCCCTTGCGTAGGTCTGTATGGTCCTGTTATCTATGAGCTTTTGTATTTAGATTTTGGAGTCAATCAGACTTGGTATATGGTATATCTAACTATTTGCCTGGTAGTTTCTGTTCTAGCATATTAGACATTTCGTTTTTCTACAAAATTTCAGGTTGGCTTGTGCAGTGCCTATATGCGGATCGTTAAAAGTTGCCCTCCACATATCTGGAGGCCAGAATGTCTTATTCACGTGCTTTGCTCATCAAAGCCTATTTTTCCATTGATAGACTGCTTTCAGGCTGCTGTATCCAGGCTTGGTCCTGATCTTGTTGGAAGTGGAATATCTGATGAAAACGGTACGGGTTTATCTACACCGAGAGACAATGAAGACGATAGTTCAAGAATTGGGGGGAAAAGACCCGTTACGGACCCAGACACACCGCATACAAAGCGACAAAAGATAGATGATAAATGTAAGGATCTGAGTAAATATTGTGAAGATCTGTGCCAGTTTGCTCATAGTTTTACTCGACCTGGGAAACAAAAATACACTGATTATATGCGTACCTCCTTAAGTTTATTTGTTGAACTTCTAAAACCTCCTAGAGAGAACTTCAATCCATTAATGACAGAAGTCGCCTTAACAGCTCTGAGCACACTCTGTATTGTTTTTTCTGATTACCCTCAATCCAATCTTTCTTGTCGTATATTTCGGCAGATGTGTGACTGGATTTCTTGGATGTCTGAGCAGGTTAGCGTTTTTCTTGTGTCTATTGTTCTTTAAAATCTGCACTGTGTTCCTTCGTAACTTTGGATAGTTTTTCCAGGCAAAGCAAGAACTTCTGTTTTCTCTTGATTTGCCCATATTTCTGGAAGCAGTCGACAGCTTATTGCTCTTGCAAGGTAATGGAATTGTTATTCGTTAGCATATGTTGTATCCATGTTCCTGTAACAAGGATATACCATTCATTTACATAAGATTATGCAAATTAGATGTTGTGCTTTATTCACGATCAACTTATGCTGCTTCCCAGTTATAGCCTGGTTGTAATAGCTGCAGAATGACCTAAGAAGGTACATCTATAAGCATTAGTATCTAGTATCGTGGAGTAAAACTCAACATCTCCTTTTTCTGAATTGTTATTTGAACTTGGGAGAGTAATTAGGCTTAGATGGTATCTGGATCTCCACATTATGATACCCTTTTGTTTTACTAGACATTGTTAAATTTCTGATTTCTTGCTTGTTAACTCAAATCTCTATTGTACTTTCTGTGTCTTATGTTACATAACATATCACCTGTATTTTATTTATTTAGGATCACTTCCTGCAGAGAATAAGCATATTCTCTTCAAACGTGAGGTTGATAGTGCTGATCTTTTGCTACCAGTGCTGAAGCTTTCGTGGAACCGTTCTCCCTTACTTATTGAACCCATTCCTCCCTGGAAAGCAAAATGTCTCTCAGTTCGATTGCTTTCTAGGGCCAGGTTGATAAAACACGTGCATCTTGATGTATTGGACTTGGGTCTTCACGATGAAGCAGAAGAAGTTAGAATCGAATCCATCATTTCTCTGCCAGTGATTGTTCTGTGCTCTGGTTTTGGATTCCTGACACACGTGTTCAGCAGGCTGGAGTAAGTGAACAGTGAAATTTTACATTTATCTGCATACTAATATTATCTCATATGTTGATCTTAATAGTAAGGTGAATCAACTTATACATTTCAATTGTACTGTGCCAATGTGATAGTAATGCTTTTGCATGCTGAGGTACTTCTTTAGTGATGACTTATTTCTGCGTCAATGTTTTCATGCTCTAGCTATACTTGTGGCTTCTTCATTTTCTTAACCACAAGCCCTCATTTCTTCCCTGAAATGCTTTAGTTTCTTTGTGGGCATCACTTCAGCCATTATTGTCTATTGTCCTCTCTTTGTTTTCCATTCCTTTCTGTATTTGTTCTTCATGTTAATGATCAGCTCCATTTTAAAATGCTGCATAATGAGGACCTGTACCCTTGGTATTTTCTGTCCTGGACTGCTAGCCAATCTGCTTTGAAATTTGATCAACTGGAGGGCTTTAATTTTTGAAACAGTAGTATGGCTAATTGTGTATTGGATAGAGGTGTCAATCCGGATGGTCCGGCCCGGCCCGGCCCGCCAAGATATGAGTTCGGTAACGGCCCGCTTGAAAAAAGCCCGCCCGCTACAGGTTCCTGGCCGATTTTGGGTCAGCCCACAAACTTTGGACTACAACCCAGGCCCGATAGCTGGCCCATGATAGTCACGGGTCGCGGTTTGTTCCGATTTGACCCGTATGATTGTTTAAATAAAATTATAAAAATATAGAACTTTTCATATTTATAGCAAAAAAATATTTTTTTGTTAAATGTAAACTAAGAATTGAACAAAATGATAAATTCATATTTATACCAAGAAATGTTTACATAGAATTCAAATTTAATGTTACATGAATTATTTATAACTTTGCAAAGTTAAATTTAACTTAAACAAATAACAACTAAATGCATTTCTAATT
>CAIGRO010037337.1:0-11342 GCA_903798355.1 Fraxinus baroniana | reverse complement strand
GCTCATATTTTTTAGTGGAACCCAAACTCCAAAATTAACGGAACTGAACATATTCATATTCTACTCCTCAAGTTGATTTCAAAATACTAAAATGCATTCCAAACACCTGATTTGTAGGCAATAGGTAAGGCACGTCACCTTTTTGTCCGGGCTAAATCTGTAAGCACATGCACCTTGTTGATGTTCACTTTCTCATAAGTCCAATTTTTTTAATATTCATCTTTAAAGAAGCTTAGTATTCCTGGATGTTGTGCAACTAATTAGGAATAATGGTGTGTTTGAGCTAGGGATGGCAAAAAAATTCGTCAGCTTGGGCGTCTCGGCTCGGCTCGGAAAAAGCTCGAGTCGGGCCGAGCCTTATTTTTTGTCGGACTTTGGTCGGTTCGACTTGGCTCAGACCCAAAAAAACTTGAGCTGAGCCCGAGCTTTTTTATTTAATTTATAGTACGTATAAACTGTACAAATTTTCAATTCTTTAAGTAAAAAATGTTGATTTGACATTTAAAAAAAAATCGAACCAGCTCAGCCCACTAAGGCTCGGGCCGAACTTCATTTTTTTGACAGGGCTTTGCTCAGCTCGGCTCGAGTCCAAAAAAGCTCGGTCGAACCTGAGCTTGTTTTCAGCTTAGCTCGTTGACATGGCTAGTTTGAGTCACATTATTTTGGAAGAATGTATTCTAAAATAGAAGATTAATAGAGAATGTGTAATTGAAAAAGAAGGAAAAATTATTGATATCATGAAAATATTATTTTATTGAGGAATGTGTTGTTGAAAATGAGTAGAATAAAGAGAAATAAAATTTTAATATGACTCAAACAGGGGTTTAATAGTTAAATTTTTAGAGACTAGACACATTTATTTATTTACAATTTTAGTATTTACCCCACAAGTGCAAGTCGGATGCATAGAAGAGTGGACATTTGTCACTTTTTTACCGTGCTGAACTATCTCATTTAAAAATTTAATATCTTTACATTTGTTGTTTAAATTTAATCTTCGAGATTATAGTTTATCCACAAGATAAGTTTACTGTGAAGACAAACGTTTATAGAGGTTTTCGAAATTTTCAATCACTCTTTTAGTGGGGAGGAATAGTGCAGCATCCGAGCTGCTCTTGCGTCATTCCTTTTTCATATTAAAGGAACCAACCCAGCAACCACAGTCCTTGGCTTTGAAAGAGGATTGATCTTGCGCATAGCTCAAAGAAAGGCGTGCTCTGCAGAGCTCCTTTTTGATTCTTGAATGTGATGTTGTCTTTCCTTTCTCTTTAAGTTTTATTGTAATGTTCATTGAAAATTAGTAGACGACGGAGGCGGGAGCTATTCGAAACCCTGAGAAGAGGTTTGGCTACATTTTTGGTTGGTAAATTGTACTACAAAAGTTTATGTCGAAGATCTAAGATTAATGATACTGAGGATAATTCCTTAATTCTATGGTTTTGCAACGTGTAAACAGCTATTAGCATTCACCTTAGAGGTAATTGTTCATTTCTTCATATTTAAGGCAATAGACAATGGTTTTGTGCTAAAAATTGGCGTCTAATAGAAATTGTATTAATTTTCTCTTCGCCTGATGTCAAGATGGTTTCTTATTTGCGAGTGAAAATCTGATGTCCAATTTTTACGATCTAATTTGCTATCTACCAAATTAATTATTGACACTTCATTTTAAATTAACATGTCATCTATTTTTTAAGTTTACAACCTTAACCGTTATTTAACAACGTTAAATACTTTCTCTTTCATAAAATCTCAATTTTACACTCATTAACTTCAGTAATAACCAGCCACTCTCTTTACAATTCCAAGATAATGCAACATGCAGCTGAATTTCCCTTTTTACACTTACAAATTTCCACCAACTTTTGTTTCAACATTTTATAAGACTAGATTAGTCTTGTTCACAATTGTATAAGCATGGTTAACAAATATAAAATAGTGAGATTAAAATAGAACAAACACAAAATTTGGGATAGAGAAAAATAGGATTTTTTGTTAGTAATAATTATAAAAAAAAAAAAGGACAAAAATTGAACTTCGCGCATTCTTGTACAGTTTTTGGTGGTTCTATTAACGTTCAATTAGAGAGAGCCAGAAAAGGTTAAAAGGTACCTTATGCAAACTGAGGAAAGGGGAAATTGGAATTCTGCAATTTGATTCATGTTCCTTCCTCCAATAGAACGTCACAATTTTTTGATTTGGAATAAAAGAAGGTGAAGGGTTCTATTGTAAAGAGAGTGGTGGGTTAATGGTGAAGTTAACGAGGGTAAAATTGAGATTTTGTGAGAGAAAAAGTATTCAACTGTGTTAATTAGTTGTTGATGTGGAAAATTAAAATTAAGACATGTTAATTTAAAATAGTGTATCAATAATTAATTAATTGGGTGGACAGCAAATTTAAAAAAAAAATGTTGAACCCCAACCTTGAAGGCCCAGCCCCGCCTCACAGCATCGTGGAGGAAGTAAATCGCAGGATGTACCTCAACATGCCAGAGTACAAGAGCTGACATATTGGTGCCAACAAAGAGTCATGTTAGAGGCACAAATCGAACTCTCACATTGCGGCTGCCAGCTCAGCTGATACTATTTCACTCAAGTCCTTTGCACCACTAAACTATGCATCGGGGGGCGACAACAGAATTTAACTCCATGACAACATTGACGACTTTAGAATTTAGTTATGAAACTCCATCAAAAAGTCCCTTAACAGATATGCAAATCTGATGCCTGAAAAATATTCATGAACTCGAAACAGAAGCTACATCACTCTTCATACATATGGCCTATGGAATCATAAAACATTTAGCCATTTATCTAAAAGAGGAGGTATCACTTGCAAGCAGTGCCGGCATAACTATAGACGAGGTAGTTGATCGCCTAAGGTTGACTCCGAAATTTTTTAAATATATATTCTAATTTTAAATTATAAAAAATCCAAAAAAAATGGTTTTACATTACTACACTTTATTATTTGACATTTTTTTGTATAAAAGCTAAATGCGAAAGATCTAAGACTTAAATCACTATTATATTCAAGTTAGGAACGCTAAGTTGAAAGTGTTGAAGCAATAAGATTTGAATCGTCAAACTAAAAATCACTTTAAAACATTTACTGAAAACATGTGGTGACACTAAGGCATTTAGAGATGCTAAAAATTTATCTTCTAACATTATAATTTTTTAATTCTTATTTGACCACTTGAATAGCAACTTCTTTAAGGGTCCGTTTGATTGTAAATGTGAGATTTAGGTGGAAAGAAAATAAATTACATGGAATTGAATTGAATTGTCTAAAATTTGTTTTATTGGGAATTGTAATTAATTGTGTTTGATTGGTATAATTTTTCACCTGTAAAATATTGAAAGTTTGGTGTCCGTTCGACTTCGTTTTTCATGAAAATTGTCCATTAAAATTTGTTCCAATTGCCAAAAAAATGATAATATCGAATACCATTCGTTTAGCTTTGTTTTGCATGAAAATTGTCAATAAAAGTGATAAATTTTTGTGTCTATAATTTTTTCCAATTACCAAAAAAAGTTGAAAATTTTCACCAAATTGGTGGAAATTGGTTTCCACAAAATCAAGGAAAATGTGAGCATGTGAGCCAAACCAAAAAAATGAATTCTACGGGNATTCGTTTAGCTTTGTTTTGCATGAAAATTGTCAATAAAAGTGATAAATTTTTGTGTCTATAATTTTTTCCAATTGTCAAAAAAAGTTGAAAATTTTCACCAAATTGGTGGAAATTGGTTTCCACAAAATCAAGGAAAATGTGAGCATGTGAGCCAAACCAAAAAAATGAATTCTACGGGGAAAAAAAGTGTATCAAACAAAACAAAAGTGAAAGTTGAAATTTGTTTTCCATTTTTCATGGTGGAAAACAACAGCCTATTAAATAGGCCCTAAGAGTAATCTTGTCAGATTCAAATTTAATTTCTCTACAACTTCCAAAGAATGAAATAAGTGATTTCTACTACTAGTAGCACCAATAGACATATCCTCATTTGACATGATTATTTAGAATAACATATTGTCTTACTATTAAACATGCTTATACAATTGTGAACAAGACTAATCTTGTCTTAGAAAATGTCCAAACAAAAGTTGGTGGAAATTTTATCAATGTAAAAGGCATTAGTTCGTTGTTCAGTTGCATGTTGCTTTATCTAGGAATTGTAAAGGAAGTGGTGGGTTAGTGGTGAAGTTAATGNTTTACACAGATAACTCAAGATTTCGGAAAATAAAAGAAAAATCGGAACCCTGAAATCGTATAAATACACTACCTGCAACGGAGAAGCACCTGGACATTGACCCCCTTCTCTTTCTCGTGTCTACCCGACATTCTTGATTCTGTGCCTCACAATCTGTATTCTGTAGTCTACCGTTGGTGAAAAAAGATCCTCACTCTAGTGTGTGTGTGTGTGTGTGTGTGGGTGTGTGTGGGTGAGAGAGAGAGAGAGAGAGAGGGAGAGAGAGAGAGAGAGAGAGAGAGAGAGAGAGAGAGAGAGTGTGTGTGTGTGTTAAATAACTATTACTGATGAAAAATTAAAATAGATAACATGTTAATTTAAAATGAAATGTCAACAACTAATTGAGTTGAAAGCAAATTGGTGGCAGATTCATAACCCTTTGAATCTTTTTAGGCCTTTATATAGTGGAACAAAGGTTCCCAAAATGTATCTTTTTAACAGATTCCAATTTGCTTCGTGCGTCCTTTGTTATTTTTTATGGAATTTCATAGTCGTGAATGTTGTCTTGACCCTTCGAAGCTCTTTTAGGCGGAACAAAGGTTCCTAAAATGTGTCTTTTTATGTGATTTGTTCCTAAAATGTGTCTTTTTATGCGATTCAAAATTACTTTGTGTGTCCATTGTTATTTTTTTATGGAATTTCATATCAAAATTCCAAAGTGAATATTGTATTGAGTGAATATTGTATTGACCCTTTGAAACACTCTTTAAGCTTTTCTATTGTGGAACAAAGGTTCCTAAACTATGTCAATTCAAAATTACAATGTGGGTCATTTTATTTTTCGGAGCTTTTTCCTTTATATTTGGCGAAAATTACACGTTAAGCCATATTTTTCGAAATAGGTATTTGTACTATGATACAAGTCTAAGTTTTGAATTTAAAAAAAAAGGGATGAAATTGGGTATCCATTGAGCAGATATAGGTTCGATCAAATGTGTTATCTAATCTACAGGTTTTTTTCCCCCTATGATATGAAATCACGATAGAATATTAAAATGCACATCATTTCAATATTAAACAATTGAAGTATCCACGTTATTTGAAATTTATTAATTCTAAATTTGATACATTATACTAAAATTCCTAAAATTCAATGCTTATCCAATATCTAAATGTGTTGTATTATCAATAATTAAATAAGTAGTAATACACCAGCACTTACAAAAACTTTTATATTATATATAAGTATTCTCGTAATAGTAATTATGAATATGAACTCTTTGATGATACAATTGCTTCATCCAATGCAAACAGTGGCGGCCCTGACTATAGTCGAGGTAGGCGACCGCCTACAGCCCCGCTTTGACGAGGGCTCCGAATTTTATAAAATTAATTGGTAGGTTGAAGAGAAACGAAAATTATATTAGTGAAATTACTTAAAATAGAATTGTCATATGCAAACACAAGAAATTAATAAAAATTAAAAATACAAAAATCTTTAAAATATATATATATATAANGGTTGAAGAGAAACGAAAATTATATTAGTGAAATTATTTAAAATAGAATTGTCATATGCAAACACAAGAAATTAATAAAAATTAAAAATGTAAAAATCTTATATACACACACACACACACACAAAGTATTTTTTGTTTCTTCAAATTCCACTCCAATAGTCACGTGTCATTATTTTTTTTAAACCCAACATAAAATAAATTCTCTCTCTTTGAATTAAACTTTCAAAGATACAATTTAGCCAAAAAAAAAAGTCTCTTCACTCTTCACGTACAAATCAAAAGTTTTGCAAGACCAGTACCATTTTCAAGTGATAGAAAGAATTGGTAGAGTTCTTTGATCAAAAGAGACGTCGATGTTGAAACTTTTTACGGGTTTATAGACAATTTTAGTGTTTCCAACACTAACACTTTCCAAATTTAGTTAGTAAAAAGTGTTTGAAGATTTATTTATCAAGGGAGTGGACACAACATTTGGCTGAGAGTGATCAAGTGGGCATTCTTGTGACGTTGCACGAACTGCCAGATTTTATTGTTCCTTAACTAATTTAAAGTTTAATATTGTATTTATTTTGTTTTTTGTATTACTTTAATATGTCTACTAGAAAGTATTCGTCTAGGATGAAAAATGAAAAAGAAAAAAAACTGAACAATTTCAAAAATATGAAAATATTTATGGGTTTTTGTTTGATTTAAAAAAATTGCAAAATGCAGATGATAGTTGTTTGAAGTATTGGTGTGATAAACTTGAAAATTTTTTAAAACATGACATGGATTATGACATTGATGGATTAGAGTTATTTGTTGAGTTACAAATTGTGAGAAATAGTTTACCAGAAGAGACTAAAAAGGCGATTGAAATGTTGGACTACATAAAAATGATGGACTATTTTCCAAATATATGTATTACTTATAGAATATTATTGACTATACCAATTATGATTGCATCTGCCGAGAGGAGCTTCTCGAAGTTGAAGTTGATAAAATTCTATATTCGATCAACAATGTCAAAAGAAAAATTGAATGGGTTGGCCACGGTATCTATTAAAAAAGAAGTTTTAAAATAGATTGATTGTAATAATATAATTGTTGACTTTCTATCAAAAAATTCTTAAAAAGTAAATTTAATTTAGACATTTAAAAATTTTAAATTATTATTATAGGAGCCCCATATTTGAAATTGGCATAAGCCCCCCAAAATATTCGGGCCGGCCCGGAACGCAAAGTACATGAAATCGCAACATCCTAATGAAATAGGAACTTTTAGCTGATTAGATATGCTTTGTCCATGCGATCACCGGATTTCTTGACTCTTTGGATATTAAAGAAAAATATTAATCTACTTTTAATTTATGACAATAATACATCATTCAATGTTAAAGAATTAATTATTTTTACTTAAAAATAGGTAACGACAAAATGAAAATCTAACTTAATCATAGATTAAAATATTTGAAATTGTTCTAAAAGAGAGAAAAAGTAAACATAGAATAAAATTCAATAGACTTGTGTATATTATAGTAAAAATCAATGCCTTATTTATAGAAAATGATTAAGCATATATTGGTAAAAAAATTTAAGACTACAAAGGTATAATTTTCATTCACTAATAAACTTACCATTTACAACATTTCCCTTGAATGATACTTTATAAAATGTCTGCCTTCTTAAAATCTAATTTGATAAAAACTTAATAGGACAAAAATATCAAACGAAAGAAAGAGTTCATTTATTTTGGAGTAAAGTAAATGCCGTCTCATTAAAATATTGTTAGAAAAATCTAATGGAATAAAATATTAGCTAAGGAAAAAGAGTACAACTAACATTTCCGATATTGATCACTGAAAATCTCTAAGTCGGTGCATTCCAATCTCGAAACCAATTTTCTTGAATTCACATATATCAGAGTATTATTTGTAGAGTAAATATTTTGTACGTTATGGACATTCATTACACAAAAAAATATCTCTTTAAAACATTTTATTAGAAAATACCTTGTGGGAAATCTTAATAAAGGAAAAAAGAGTAAAGTATTCTTTTAAGTACACTACAAAAATTGTCTCATTAAAAGCCTTGCTATAAAAATCCAAATGGATAAACCTTTATCAAGGAAAAAAAAAGTATAATGTGAATTTACTCCCCCTATAACAACATCGCTTAAATATTGTTTCAAACATATTAAGTATTTCTATAATAGTATCAAAACCATACAAGATAAATTATCTATAATCACAATTATTATAGGCATATCAAATTTCATGCATTGTTACGCTAATGAAATAGAGACTCGTGATTACATTGATCATATGATAATTTATTTATTTATACAAATTTTCGCGAAATTTATTATATAAAGAGTCGTATATTTCATATTATGACTTTACCTTTTTTTTTTTCATTTCACATAAATACACCTTAAAAAGTGTTCAGACTGTAGATTCAGAAACTTTAAATTTCTCTAGTAAGTTCAATTTTACTAGGGTCACGTTTAGAAACTTTATGTTTCTTTAGTAAATTCAATTTTAATATGATCATGTCATTTTATTTTACCAATCATTACTTCGGTCGATACATCTTAACGAATTTATCCCCAATTCATCGTTATTCATAATTTGGTGTTGTACATCACCTTTTCTTTTTCGATTTATTTCTTTTTCCATAATAGTACAACTTATTGAGATATCTCATTTTTCAATATATCATGTGCCGAACCTTTTTTGGGGGTTTTATAATTTGTTATGTCTAAATACTCATCAAGAGTATATGCCTCATTAATAGAACCATCTTTGTTCATTACTCCATTTTCTTTTGGAGATTCTTATAGTAGAATCAAATATATTTATGCTTCGGGCGTGTCATAGATATATTAAATATAATATTAACAAATTGTCCTTCGGGACGTTAATTAAATTTGGATAATTTAAAGTTATCGTATGAGATATTGTTGATCTTTTTGATCAGTAAATGCATCTAAGTGAATAATTATTCGAACTTCTGGATCGAATGATATTTTGCAAGGATTTAGATAATAATACATTTCTCCCCTAATGATGAGATAATTGTCCATTCAATTGACAATCAACAAACCATTTTATGAAATATCACCCGTTAAGGCTTGAGATATTATATAATGTTTCTAACTACTCATTTATTCTCAGCATTCTTATTTTCCATTTTAGTGCATTGTAGTGGATCAAATTTACATATAATGTACTATCAAAATAATTATATCGAAATTTTGGGTTCTAACCATAAGTCGATTATAACAGGGAGAACTATGATGTTGGTATGATGCTTAATAGCATTCTTTAAAAACAAGTCTGAAGTATTTTGTTCTCAATTAAATTAATATGAGGCATTTAACAAGTAATAATATTAAACCATTATCGATATTTTAACTAACACTTGTTAAACTGTTGAGACTCAGGATCACTAACATTAACAAGGCACTTTATCTTGATTTTGTAATTTAAAATTATTCTCATAATTTAAAATTTGAGCAGTAATTTTGCAAATTTCATGTTGCGAACATTATGCAATTATTTAGTATATGTATCAAATCTATTGATATAAATCATATTTAGATGGTCAAGTAGAGGATGATGGTACCCCATTTATCAGCCTAATTAATTTTCAGAAATATAGAAAATTCAGTACCTATTTTAACTAGTATATTTAATAATCAATTGTCGATAAAGAGAACAAATAATATATAGAAATTCATTGGACATATGATTATGTATGAAAATTATTACCTTAAAAATAATGCACTTTGATTTTGAGAGAATCGTGCTAAAACATGTTATAAAAGAGAGAATAAACGTCATGGGCTTGTGTGTAATATAATGAGAACCAAAGCCCCCATATTTATATGAAATGATTATGATACAACGGTAATAATTTATGGGGCTGCAGGGATATATTTATCATTCACTAATAAATTTAGGAAAGAGAGAACTCGTAGGGCAATAGGCCGAAGAGAGATGGAGACCGGTGATATCAACCAACAGAGGATATCATAAACCAATATTTGGGGTTTTTTTTTTTGGGGCGGGGAATACTCTTTTTAATTATCCATTTTTGCGGTGGTTTTATAACATTTACAATAGAAAACTATTAGATAATGAAATGAAGCTCTCGTTTGAGTCTCGTTCTTTTAAAACTCATTTCCATATTTATAGTTTTAACTATACATTCTCATAATAAAAATAATTTACATATAAACTTAATTTTTCTTCTCTAATTTTATCTCACATTTTTCAAAAATTGTTAATCCAAAAAAAAAAATGGGACCCAAACATGAACGAAATTAATTTAGATGAATTAAATTGTTAGTGCATAATATCATTGGACGATAAACCCCAGTTTGCTGGCTTTCACGAGATAAGAATGATGTTTTGAATAGAAATTTGTTTGGAGAATGTATGATTAAAAAATCGAGAAAAAAAAATTTGTAATTACGTTTGAAATATTTTATTGTGTGAATATATGATTGAAAATAAACATGAAAAAAGTGTTTGTTCTTGAGAATCTAACATGGGCTAAATTGTAGGTCTTCTAGTGCCATGTCAATTATTATGGGCCAATACTTTAAGGGCGTGTTCGGTAGAGATTAAAATTGAAAAATTAGTCGTTATCCTTGACTATTATTAGACGAGTGAGATCTAATAACGACTATATTTTTAAGTTTAATTGGATTAAAATCTATACCAAACACATCCTCAGTGCCTTACATTACGATCCTATTTGAGCTCATTTTTTCGAGAATAGATTTTGTCAATAAAGTATGAGATTGAAAGATAAAAATGAAAATAAATTTTAAAGATTCCTTCAAAACATTTGCAAAATATTATTTTATATATAATAATAAGGGTGTGTTTGAGAAATATTATTTAGAAGAATGTGTCCTGGAATAGTAAATTGATGAGGTATGTGTTTTTAAAAAAGAAGAAAAAGTTATTAATGTGATGAAAAATATTATTTTATTAAAAAATGTGAGTTGTATTATGTGTACATTATGGTACACATAATGGTGTCCATAATGGACACATAAGCATATGTGTCCATTATGGACACCATTATGTGTACCATAATGTACACATAGCATTTTCCAAAACATGTATGGTTAAAAATGAATAAAAGAATAAAAATGAAAATTTTAATGTAAATCAATAATTATCTAAGCCCATATTTGACACTCATTCTCTACCTCATTCTCATTTTTTTCTTACTTCATTTCAACCACACATTCTACTAATAAAATAATATTACACATAAATCTAAAACTATGTGTCCATTATGGACACCATTATGTGTACCATAATGTACACATAGCATTTTTCAAAACATGTATGGTTAAAAATGAATAAAAGAATAAAAATGAAAATTTTAATGTAAAGAAATAATTATCTAAGCCCATATTTGACACCCATTCTCTACCTTATTCTCATTCTCATTCTCATTTTTTTCTTACTTCATTTCAACCACACATTCTACTAATAAAATAATATTACACATAGCCCCCCAGGGCACATCCCAACTGGCAAAGATGAGGGCGCTTCAAGGCTGACAGGTCAGAGGTCGTGAGTTCAATTCTTGATAGTTCTTGGAAGGCAGATATTCTCCTGGAAAGCA
>CAIGRO010037335.1:0-13628 GCA_903798355.1 Fraxinus baroniana | reverse complement strand
TGGTTTTCCAAAGTTCCCATGTGATAAAAAGTGGTGCAATGCCTCGCAGAACCCCCGCCTGTGAAGAACTAGACTTGTTTTTCCACCATAAAGTCAGCAAACCTTTCCAGGTAGTCACGCTGGGAAGAGAGAGATTAAAGTGGGATGCAAAAAAAGACCAAACTTTACTTGCGATTTCCCTATTACATAACACATGATCAATGTTCTCTATTAAGGGGATAGCACAACATTCACACTTTGAAACCAATGGGATCCCAATGCTTTGAATTACCTCATCTACTGGTAAACGGTTAAGAAAAGCTCTCCAAGACACAAACGAGATTCTTTGGGGTACTTGGTGATGCTAAAGCCAGCGTTTCCATGCACAGATCACTCCCTTTTTCCTTATTAAATCCCAAGCTGATTTAGTAGAGAAGGAACCATCCTTGCAAGGCTTCCAGATGTAGTGATCCCGCTGTCCAGTAAGTTTTAAATCCACACTTTCAATAATCGTTGCGTGACTTTCATCTAATAACTCCCTCAGCCAGCTGCCGTTCCACTTACCGGACGATGTTAATAGGTCTTTAATTTGTAGTTGTGGTTCCTTAACTTCTAACCCTGCCTTTGCCAAGCTTATAGATCCAGTCCAGTTATCATACCAGAAGTTGGAGGAGCCATCCCGAATTCGACAATGTGAATTTTGCAGCACTATTTGCAATACCGAGACCACCCCCTTCCAAAATCGAGATTGCACAGGAGAGGTTCTCAGGAGTGCAACATGTTTATTTTTCATGTACTTAGCCCGAAAAAATTCTGCCCAAAATGATTTCCCGACCATCAGCTTCCACGCATATCTCATAAATAGTGCACGTTGAACTTCACCAAAATCCCGAATTCCTAATCCACCCTCTTCCACTGGGTAGCATATTTTCCTCCAAGAAGCCCATTTTCTTTTCTTAGATCCATCAGTTGCATTCCAGAGGAAAGATGAAAAAATTCGGTTCAGCTCATTGTGAATTCCATTTACATATGTCCGACACACGAACAAATAAATTAAAAAAAAAAAGAAGCCAAAATTTATGGCATATTCTAAACAAAATACAAAATAGAAACCCACTTGGGCCACAATCCAACCCAAGCCTTCAAATTCCATTTGCATATGTTCGGCACGCACACACACACACACACATACATAGTGTCCAAGAACAAATTTCTTACGTTGGCCCAAGTCTTTTTCTCCCATTTTTGACCAAAATCATTGCATACAAGCCAAAACACTTGCGCTGGCCCAATTCAATTTCCTTTCAATTTCAGCCAAAAAAGTTCCAGTCAACCCAAATTTACTTGATTCGACCCAAATTTACTTGATTCAGCCCAAATGAATAATTTCAATTGAAGCCATAATTGTTATAGTGTTCATCCCCCGCTTTCTTCAAACCATCGCCATCGTTGGATTGCCATTGCTAGCGAAATGACCAAGCCTCCACCGTACCTCAACTATTGTAGACAACTTTCTCACTGCACTGCCTCGTCCGAGATGCCATCGCACAAACATTGAAGCTAACCATCTAGAGCCAAGATTTTAGGCAACCTCGACAACGATTTCGGACTATAGAGAAGCGCCTTGCAGTGCCAATTACACGACCTTGTGATGTGTGCTTCAATTTTCTTACAATCAACAACTTCCTTCGTAATGTGTAGGAAACAAATTTATTTATGTTAGAATATGACCCAAATTCCTATTTGGATTAGGTTTGGATTGTTTGATTAATGAAGGAGATAAAAAAATTTTTGGTTTGGAAGTTCAATTTGAAAAATGATCAAATCTCATCAAAAATTGGAAGTTTGAAAGGAATAAGAACTTTGGAATAAAGAAAGACTCCTTTGGAAGGTGTTAGGGCCGAGACGAGACGCCTAGGCATCGGACACAGAAGACGGAACATGAAGTCGACTCCCAGACTCTTGTCTATTGCATCCCAATGCTACCTATGTGGGAAAATAGTCTCCTGATTCGATTTTTATCAAAACTCTTGGATTCTACTTCACTCAAAACACCAAGATTGGCCTCCTATATATATTCTAAATGATATGGGCCTAAATAACATAGCAAAACATTATATAGCATTGAGAAAACATCGAAGTGGGAGGATTTAGATTATAGAGAGAGAGAGAGAGAGAGACTCGTATATTTTGAGATAGGTTGAGAGTCTTACGAAATCCTTTTATAATTTTGTTAACATGTGGTCGATCTAATGTTTTGATTGTAATATACAAAGTATTTTTTATCTCAAACAGTTGTATTCGAGTCTTCATTATTACATGCTGCGAACTTGATCAAATTGGAGGTAAAACAATTGCTACCAAAGGATGTGAAGGTGACGATCTAGAAAGATCAAGATGAAAATTGAGCACTCACAATTGAGCTCGAAAATTGAACATTCTCAAATCGAGTACTTGCGTAAAAAAAATTACTTGCGCAAAAAAAAATCAGAGATAAATCGAACACTTACGCCAAATTCAAAATTGAGCAACAAATCGTAGACTCACGCCAAATTAATCGACGATATTAGAACTATATGTTTGAACTCACTTGTAAAGGTAAAATATTTAAATCCTTAGCAATGACTCATAGAAAGCTCAAGTGACGAATTTTTATGCACGATAAAAACTTACTTCGTAAAAGGTTTGCACAAAAAATATTTTTCAAAGTTAAGAATTTCAACTTATTTTCAATCCTACTAGAATCAATTAACTTGAAACATCTAGTAAAAAGTCATGCAATAGCGTACCTTGCGTTGGAAAATCAAACGGACAAACCAGGCGATTTTCTGTCCGATGTCCCGATGGTAAACTTGACGTTGGTTCACCTCCAACGGTCGATTTTTCAACTGTTTTGGTTTATGAAGAAGTAACAGTTATTTAGTCATCCGCTACTGTTCTGGACGTTCGGATGATCGTCCGGTTTGACAGAAAATTTCACGTTTTCAACTACTATAAATATCAACTCACTTGTCATTCATTAATAGCATTCAAGTGAGATTCTTTTGAGCAAAATTGTATGGAATTCTCATATCATTTATTATTACAAATTATTTTAGTTTTAAAAAAACTTTTGATAAAATTAACTTTCGAAAATCATTCTACACATCAAAGTTTTTCATACCTAACACTTGAGCTTCATTCATTGCTATTTTATTAAAGTGTTAGCCTATTTATCTCTTGGTACTTAATTGTGATCATATCTCAACGTTGTATAAGGATCGGAGCTCCTTATTTGTAAGTCACCAAAAGCTTTGTAAAAGGTTGGATTGCACCACAAGTCAATCAATATAGTGAAATTGGTCTTGCTCATGCCGGAGAACTTGATAATGGAGAACATAGATCATTGCGTTAGATAGAACCTCCATAATTATCATGTTTGCATTCTATATCCCTCTTTACTCAGTTCTTTCATATTTGTGCTTATTATTTGAATTAATCTATCTAGTTACTATTTACTTAAATTTAGATTAATTTTTTGAAAAGATTTTAAAAACCAATTCACCCCCTCTTCGTTAGCTATTGTTGGGCTATCAATTGGTATCAGAGCAATGTGCTCATTTTAAAAATTAAGATTTTACAATCTCGAGCAATGGCTAACCACAACAATCTTTAAAATCTCAAGGGATACTCCACAAATCAACCTCCTTTCTGTGATGACACACATTACAATTATTTGAAGAGCTAGAATGATGATTTACATTCAATCAATATATTATAATATTTGGGAAGACATTGAATATGGTCCTTATGTGCCTACCAAGATTATTAAAATTGATGAAAAACCCGATCAATCTATTCCTAAACCTAGAGAGGAATGATGAAGATGATAAAAGAAAATTTTACTTGAATACTAGAGCCAAAAACTACTTTATTGTGCCTTAGAAAGAAATGAGTTTAATCGTATTAGCATATGTGACTCCACATATGATATATGGCATGTTTTAGAAGTAACTCACGTTGGCACTAGTAAGGTTAAAGAAACCAAGATTAATCTCTTGGTCAAAGAATTTAAAAATCTCTTAATGAAACAAGACGAACCTATTGTTAACATGATTACTCACTTCACTGATATTATTAATGTCCTAAAGGGTTTTGATCGTAAATTTACTAATGGTGAACTTGTAAGTAAAATACTTAGGTCGCTTTTGGAAGATTAGAGCTCGTCAAGGATATAGATAGAGAGCACGAAAGATATGAACTCTTATCATTTGGAGGAACTATATGGAACATTGATGACATACGAGCTCAAAAATGCCAAAACTAAGGAGAGTACGAGGAAAAGTAAGGAGGAATCAAAAGAGCCTCCTAGGTGTCAAATTGCTCTCAAATTGGCAATTGAAGAAGGAACTACAAGTGAAAATATGATTGACGAAGAGCTTGGTGATCTTGTGCCTCTTGTAAAAAAATGGAGAGGCTTTTGAAATGATCGAAAGTCTCAAAAGAAAAAAGAAATGAGGGAAGAAAGACGTAAGAAAATTGTTTGTTATAATTGTGACAAACCCGGTCACAAGAGAATCGAGTGTCTAAACAAAAAGGCACTCCAAGTAACATGGGATGAAAGCGACGATGATGATAGTGATGAAAATGAAAGTCAAGAAGAGATCGCCAACTTGTGCTTCATGGCAATCGACGATGATGTAAATTCTATTGAAAAATTCTCATATGATGATTTGTCTTCTTCTTATGATGAAATTTTAGAAGAATTTGAAAAACTCGCTCTTAGTCATTCTATTCTTAAAAAGAAACATAAATTATTAAAAAGTGAAATGGAAAAAATTTTAGAAACCAAAAAGGAAAATGTTGATTATGTTTTATTGTATAAAGAAAATTGTTCTTTGAAAGAAAATGTTGAAGACTTGACAAAAATTGTTTTTAAATTCGCTCAAGGGAAAAAGAATTTTGATTTAATGCTCGGTGATCAAAAATGTGTTTTTTTATAAAAGAGGCATTATCCACAAACCATTTTTGATACAAAAATCTCTCAAAAAATTATTTGTCAAAGCCTTGATAAATACCCTCAAAAACTACTTGTAGCTTTTGCAACAAGGATGTACATAATAGCCTACTATGTCTAACCAAAAATAAACTACACTTTGATAGTAAAAACAAGGGGACTCAAGGACCCACTAAAACTAACCAAGGACCTAATCTTGTGTGGGTACCAAAAATTAGAAGTTGAATTATTATTGTAGGTACCAAAGAAAAAGACAAGCAATGGTTCTAGATAGGGGTGTTCAAAGCACATGATCAGAGATAGAACTTTACTATCGGTTTTCAAAAATAAGGATGGAAGTCATGTCACATTTGGAGACAATGCAAATGGAAAAATCATCAGAATTGAAAACATTGGTAATCATGAGCCCTTTCCGTTGAGAATGTACTATTGGTAGATAAACTCAAATATAATTTATTTAGTATTAGTCAATTATGTAATAAAGACTATCATATTAAATTCAATTCTTTTAAATGTCTCATTAAGGATGCTACATCTAAAGAGGTATTGTTTATAGGAAGCCGAAGCAAAGATGTTTATATCATAAATATCGATTTGAAAATGATGAAAAATGTTTAGTGAGTTTGAAATAATTGGCTATGGCATATGAGATTAGGTCATGTTGGCATGGATCTTCTCTAAAAAAATCTCCAAAAGTGGTTTTGTCAAAGGTTTACCAAATTTGGAGTTTGAAAAAGACAAAATTTGCGACGCATGTCAATTTGGTAAACAAGTAAAAAGTTCATTCAAACCCAAATTACACTCATGTACTTCATACAAAACCACTTCAATTACTCCACATTGATTGTTTTAGACCGTCAAGAACCGCTACTTTAGTTGGAAAATACTATGCTTTCATTATTGTTGATGATTTCTCTAGATTTACTTGGGTTCTTTTCTTAAGTTTTAAAGATGAAGCTCTAAAAACCTTTAAAAAAATTTGCAGAAAAGGTTCAAAATGAAACAAAGGATACCATTAGAAGTGATCAAGGTAGAGAATTTGATAATATCGCATTTGATGAGTTTTGTAATGAAAATGGATATATACATAATTTCTCGGCTCCTAGAACTCGTCAACAAAATAGTGTAGTAGAAAGGAAGTATCGCACATTGCAAAAAATGACTAAGACCATGTTAAATGAAAATAGCATACCAAAATATTTTTGGGCCGAAGTCGTTAATTCCGCTTGCTATATTGTTAATAGAGTTTTAATTGGTCAGAAGAAAACCAAAACTTCATATGAACTTTGAAAAATAGAATTCTCAATATCATTTATTTCAAAGTCTTTGGATGAAAATGCTTTATCTTAAATACAAAAGAAAAGTTGGAAAAACTTGACTCAAAATCCGACATTGGAATTTTTCTTGGTTATTCATTGACTTGTAAAGCTTGTAGAGTTTACAAGAAAAGAACTCTCGTCGTTGACTCTCTTGATCATGAGAAATGTATTGATATCGATGTAGGGCTGGAAACTCCATTCGAACAAATAAATGTTCAAGATAAACACAAGAAAGATTGACAAGATGAACATCTAGATGGAGAAAATATTCGACAAAGTGAAGAAAAGCTAACCGAAGTCCAAAATGATTTGCCTCTACTAAAAGAATGGAGGTTTGTTCCTTTTCATCCTAAAGACCTAATCATTGGTGATCCATCAAAAAGTATTACTACTAGAGCCTCTACTAAAAAACATTTAACTAGTTGTGCATTCATTTCACCAATTGAACCAAAAAACTTCAAAGAGGCCGAGTTTGATGAATTTGGATTCTAGCTATGCAAGAAGAACTTATTCAATTTGAATAAAACTGTGTTTGAATTTAGTCGCTACACCAAATGATCAAACCGTCATCGGTAATAAATGGGTCTTTAGAAATAAATGTGATGAAAACGGAATAATTGTCCGTAACAAAGTTAGATTAGTCGCTCAAGGTTACAATCAAGAAGGCATTGATTTTGAAGAAACATTTGCACCAATGACTAGATTAGAATTCAATATTTATCAAATGGTTGTCAAAAGTGTTTTTCTTAACGGTTTTATTCAAGAATAAGTGTTTGTTGAACAATCACCAGATTTTAAAAATCACAAATATTCGGACTATGTTTTTAAATTTCAAAAGTTCTCTAGGGTCTAAAATAATTTCCTAGGGCTACGTACGAACGATGGAGCAAATTTCTAATTTCAAATGGTTTTTCAATTGAAAGAGCCGATACCACTCTTTTGTTAAAACTCAAAAGAACGATATGATCATTGTTCAAATTTATGTTGATGATATTATATTTGGTGCTACTAATATTTATCTTTGTGAAGAGTTCTCTAAGTGCATGAGCATGAAATTTGAAATGAGCATGATGAGAGANAGTACATGAGCATGGAATTAAAAATGAGCATGATGGGAGAACTAAAATTCTTCCTCAGTCTCCAAATTAAGTAAACTTGTGATGGGATTTTCATCAATCAAAGTAAGTACATTTTGGACATGCTCAAGAGGTTCGACATGGATGACTTGAAGCCAATGAACACCCCTATGAGCACATCCATAAAATTGGACAAGGACGATCAAGATACGTTCGTTGATATAACAAAATATCGAGGTATGATTGGATCCATTCTCTACTTAACCGCAAGTAGACCCGATATTATGTTTAGTGTGTGTCTATGTGTTAGATTTCAATCGAATCCTAAAGAATCTCATCCTAAGGTTGTGAAACGAATCTTCAGTTCTTAGTGGCACTAGAACTTTAGGGTTTTGGTATCCCAAATGCACTCATATTGATCTATTTAGCTATCCGAATACCGATTGGGCCGGGTACACAATCAATCATAGCGCACTAGTGGAACGTGTCATGTTTTAGGATTTTCACTTGTATCATGGTTTAACAAGAAACAAAATTCGATTGAATTGTCAACTACAGAAGCCGAATATATCAAGGCCTTCAGTTGTTGTGTACAACTTTTATGGATGAAACAAATTCTTACTGATTATCACCTATCCTTTGATCATATACCCATTATGTGTGATAACATTAGTGCCATAAACTTTCTAAAAATCCTATATTGCACTCTAGGACGAAAGACATTAAAATTAGACATAATTTCATAAGAGACCATGCTCAAAAGGGTGATATTGTGTCAAAATTTTTAAACACAGAAAATCAATTGGCCAATGTCTTCAAAAAACCTTTAGCTCTTGATCGTTTCTCACGTATTAGAAGAGGTTTAGACATTATTGATAAAGTTGAAGTACATGATTAAGTTCATAACTACATGCACTTACATGTCTTCATCTCACTATTTCATGTGCACCATATTTACATGATTTAGTATGTTCAATTATTTTTTAAAAAAAGGGATCCGTCGAGAATATCGAACGTCTGGTTCCGCGTAAAATCAGTTTTAAAATCACAAATAGACCATATTCTCTTCCATTTTCTTCCACTTTTCTCTCCCTAATTCTCTTTTCCATCACTCAATCTTCCCTCTCATATCATCAATTACCCATCAAAATCAAATATCCATTACTTCTACATCTCAACTCCTCAAGAAATTCTCAATTTCATCTACTACATTCCAATTTTGAAACACTAGTCTCTCTACACTTTTATTTGCAATTTTCAATTATGTCGGGCTCAAAATAGATGGGAAAGAGGCTTAAGAGCACGGTGACATGATCTTCTCCACCATCCTTCGACGAAGAGTTCGA
Organism: Fraxinus baroniana; assembly: GCA_903798355.1. Classification (NCBI taxonomy): domain Eukaryota; kingdom Viridiplantae; phylum Streptophyta; class Magnoliopsida; order Lamiales; family Oleaceae; genus Fraxinus; species Fraxinus baroniana. The sequence continues at coordinate 4,912 of CAIGRO010037335.1, read as the reverse complement.
TTTGGAACCTGATGTGCCGACCAACCTATTTAAGAAATGCCCCATTTTAATAGGTAAAAATGTTGATTTTGCGGATTTTACTATTAAAGCACCCGCATTTTATATAGAAGAACTTTTTGAAAATATGGGTTGGGTTTATATTGCAACTTTAGAACAACATCCATACCCATGATTGAGGAAAGAATTTTACAAAAACATGTCTATTACTTCCCGTTCCGGTGACATTTCACGTTTGATTAAAAATAAACGCATTTTCTTAAACAAAGAGCTCATTCTTGACATTTTAGAACTTGAGGTGTACGAAACACAAATTTCTCTTCACAAGGTGCATCCCACGTTAGACGGCTATGACCCTACCGAGGCTTTTCTTCGTATCTTTAGGAAAAAATTGAAAATATCATGAAAGTTAATGCAAATTATTTGACTCTTCCAGGCAAGGTTTTTCAAAACATCGTTGCAAATTTTTATCCTACCACGAAAACGTCATCGAGATGGAGTCCATTTGATCTCTTTCTTCTTGACACTTTTCTTGTTGGTAGGAAACTTGATTTTCCCATCATTGCATTAAGACTCATGAAGCTTGTCCATTCCTTACGACACGTTAAAACTTTACCATATGGCATGCTTCTCACGAAAATTTTTTAAACACTTTAACGTTTTGTTGGATGGTGAGACATTTGCCCAACTTCGACCTACTAACACTATAAACATTCAAACCCTTAAATGCATGAATATTTCTAAAGAACATGGTTAGTAGGTGGAACATACCGAGGGGTTCGACCCCACCTCGGGTCCTTCGACTTTATCATTTGAGGGAGATGACGATGACGTACAAGAAGCTCCTATTCCTCCTCATGAAATTCCCAATTCCAGTATCCTTCAATCTTCAGGCTTAACAGGCCGCCATACTAGCTCAACAGGAAGCTATTCAAGCACAATAGGCGGCGATGCAAGCTCAGATAAATGCCTTCTACGTCCATTTCTATGCTCACTTTCCTCTTCCACCTCTTCCGGAGTTGTAGTCGTTATTTTTCTTGATGATGGATATTGCCTTATTTGCTTTACGATGGATATTTCTTTTCGCTTTATGATTAATGTTTCTCTATGATTTGGTTACTGTATGATGAATATTTCACTATGATTTCAATTTTATGAATCATTCTTTTTTCCTATTATTGTTTTAATTTGACTTCGTATTTTTTTTCTTTATGCAAAAAGGGAGGAAAACATATGTTATGCATGATTGACTTATATAAGAAAGGGGAAACAATATCATATGAATGCTTGATCTATACAATGTAGGGAAAATGGTATAGCAACGTACGAATCATATGAGATAAAGTATCTTTCTTATTGCAAATCATTGTTTGTCTATTATAATCAGAAAGGAGGAAATTGTTGACCTATGGTCGATCTTATGTTTTGATTATAACAAACAAAGTATTTTTATCTCTAACATTTGTATTCGAGTTTTCATTATTACATGTTGTGAACTTGATCAAATTGGACACAAAACAATTGCTACCAAAGGACTTGAAGGTGACGATCAAGAAAGCTCAAGATGGAAATCGAGCATTCACAATTGAGCTTGGAAACCGAGCATTCTCAAATCTAGTACTAGCGCCAAAAACAATTGGAGACAAATTGAGCACTTGCGCCAAACTCAAAATCGAGCAACAAATCATGCACTTGCACCAAATCAATTGAAGATATAAAAGCTATATGTTTGAATTCACTTGTAAAGGCAAGATACTTTAATCCTTAGCTATGACTAATTGAAAGTTGAAGTGATGAATTTTTATGCACGATTGCACAAAAATTATTTTTCAAAAGGTAATAATTTCAACTTAATTTTCAATCCTACTAGCATCACTTACCTTGAAAGATATAATAAAATTGTCATTTAAAAAGCCTACCTCGCGTCAGAAAGTCAAACAGACAAATTAGGTAGTTTTTTGTCCATTCAAACATTAGGATGGTGAACCAAACATCATGTACACCTCCAATGATCAAGTTTTCTACCGTTATGATTTCTAACGAAGTAACAAGGTTCAATTTTCGTCCGGTACTGTTTCGAACGTCCGGATAATCATTCGCTTCAGCAGAGAATTTCACGTTTTCAACTGTTATAAATACCAACTTACTTGATATTTATTATAACAACTTACGAGCATTCAAACGAGATTCTTTTGAGAAAATTTGTATTGATTTCTCATATCATTTATTACTATCAAATTATTTTAGTATTAATTTTTTTTGATCAAATTAACTTTTGAAAATAACTCTACACATCAAAGTTTTTCATACCTAACACTTGACCTTCATTATTTTCTATTTATTAAAGTGTTAGACTATTTCTATCTTGGTACTTCATTGTGATTATATCATTTATTAAGAGAGAAGTTTCAATTTATAAAATCAATTTTCTTTAAACTTGTGGGTCATATTGAGGTCACATAAAGCTCAACATTGTAGGATCAGTGCTCCTTGTTTGTAATTCAATAAAAGCTTTGTAAAGTCTTGGATTGCACCACCAATCAATCAACATAGTGAAATTGGCCTTGCTCATGCCGGAGAATTTGGTAATAGATAACATAGGTCATTGCGTTGGATCGAACCTCCATAATTAATTTTCATGATCTATCCCTCTTTACTCATTGCTTTTGTATTCATGCTTATTATTTAATTAATCTATCTAGTTATTACGTACTTGACTTTAGATTAATTTTTCAAAAAAGTTTTTAAAAACCAATTCATACCCTCTTGGTTAGCTATTCTTTTGCTGTCAACTTCTTTGCTATTGGTCAAAGTGAATTCTCTGCCTCTGCTCGTGACTTTCCCGAATTTGGGCTTCCACGTTAAATTTTGCGTTCTTGTGTCATTCTTTTCATCTTGGAATATTTTCTTATCTTTAATATCCATAACAAGTTGTATAAGTTCTATCACCGCAATATTGCAAATTGGCTTGTTTTACAACAAGTGGAATCAGAGCCAAGGATTGAAATTCTTGGAAAAGCTAGTTTGGTTTTCTATTAAAGCAAGGTTTGAAAAACTTAAAACGAGGTTTGATTGTTTCGAGGTGAAAAGTTTGAAGTTTGAAATTCACTATTGGATCACAGCACCAAATTTTCTTTATGGCTGATCAAATAAGAGTAGTGCTCACCCAATTTAATTTGGATGATGATTTGTTGGGGCTTAATAGAATGCTTGTGACTTTGACATTGGAGGAAAAAAAACGTAAGGATCGGAAGGCCCTATCACAGAAACATATTCATCTTTTAAATCAAATTCTTCTAGATGTGGTAAAGTAGAAAGCTGGCCCTACATTATAGTTGAAATTAGAGTAGTTATGCATGACTCGAAGTCTAACCACTAAATTGCATCTGAAGCAGTGCTTATATTCTCTCATGATAGAAGGTGGATGTTTAAACGATCATCTTTCTATATTCAAGGGAATCGTCACTGATTTAGAGACCATGAAGGTCAATATGATGAAGAAGACTTAGGGTTGATTTCGATATGTTCATTCTGCTTCATATATGACATTCATGGACACCAACTTGTATATTCAAGATATTCTCACCATTGATGAGGTTTATGAGTGCTTTATTCTATAGAAAAAATGTAGCAGCTGGTCATCAGATCATATGCCTAAAAAGATGGTCTTGTTATTTGTGAGAGGGATTCAGGTGGTCATGGAAGGGATAGGTATAAGAAGAATAACATTGATATAGTCTATTATTTCTACAAGAAGTAAAGGCACGGGAAGAAGTTCTACCCGAATTGGTAGAACGATAATAATTAGTTGCTACAGATCAAAAGGGACAACCTGCTAATTCCAATGAAACTAGTCTTATAGTGACTCCAACTTGACGAAGATTGGATTCTTGATACAACATGCATTTTTCATATGTGTTCTAATTGAGATTGATTTTCAACCTATAAAACTGTCACAAAGGGTTCTGTGGTTATGAGAAATAATTCACCTTGTAAGATATATTATATTGGTAAAGTCAGAATCAAGATATTTAATGGCAAGGTTAGGACACTTAGTAGAGTGATACATGTTCCTACTTTGAACATAAATATTATCTCATTAAGTACCTCGATTCAAAAGGTTATGGGCATACTGGTGGTGGTGGGCATATGAAAGTTAGCAATTGTTCCAAATTTATGTTGAAGGGACATAGAAAGTTCCAGTTATATGTTTTGGAAGGTTCAATGATCACTTTGGATACAGCTGTGGCTTATGGTTCGATAAGCAGTAACTCAGAGTTGGTTGTAATTTTGTTGCTTGCGGTGATTCAAACAATGATATTATAGAACCTGCCACTAGCTCAGGTAGAGTTGGAAAAGCCCAAGATAGTTGTGCTAGTAAATAGGACTTGAATTTTGTTAACAGTTGCTGAGTATGCCTAGAAGGGTATGGTGGAAGAAATGGAGTGATGAGTGTAATTAACTCAGTAAACAAATACCTTTAAATCATAGTTTTTGGCATGTTCTTGAGCACTTTGGGCATTTTAATGTGTGTTTCGATGTTGTGATAGAGATTGATGAAATTGAATGAAATAAGCAAAAGTTGGAAAAAATGAGAAATGGGCTAAATTGTAATAGATCTAAAGTTCGAAGACTAAAGTGAAAATACTCAAAAGTTATGTCGGACCTCAAAATGAAGATTCAAGAATCCTAGGAGTAATTGGATGTAGAAAGAAGTCAAAGGGATCAAATATAATCGAAGTATGATCATGCATTAATTTCCAACCGAGAAAATAATGCTCCAGATTGGTAGTCTCATATTGAGACTCATATTTGATATAGGAAACGTTTGAATTAGAAAATGATATCTGAAGAAGCTCTTTGAGTTGTATTTCTAAATCATCTTGAATATCCTAAATCGGACATTAGGATCAAA
>CAIGRO010037299.1:0-11080 GCA_903798355.1 Fraxinus baroniana | reverse complement strand
CTCTTCAGTGTTAAGTTAGCAATACATTGCATAATGCGCCGTTAGATTTTGGAGGAGTTCCTGGTTTTGGGTTGCTGGGAGGTGGGATACCATGGAGGGCGACCCCATGGCGCCTTTTACCGTTCCCACATCATACTCAACCTTTAGTTAGTTCATTTCCCGAGCTGACTTCACTTGTATTTTTGCTTATGATTTTAGTATATCTTGTTTGCAGGCTCCCTCTCGAGGTGTGAAATATCCGAGGAGGACTAGAGCATAATAAGTCAGCTCTATCAGATGCCCTCGTTGGAGAGGAGTTTTAAGGAGATTATCGACCAAAATACCCACTTCGTTCTACACGGGCTGATGTCGAACCAAGGTGAATACCTCGCTTCAGCTCTTTCCACGCTTTTGCCCTTGTTGGTGAATACTTAAGCCTTTTTTGTTTCGCTTTCAGAGGACTTTGCCAAGAAGAAAATGCCGAGGCCCAACTTTGCCATGATCTGTAAATCGGTGGCGGAGGCGGAGGTGGAGGCGAAGGCATTGAGAACAAGCTTGGCTGCTTACAAGAAGGAGTCGAAGCATCCGTTTACTATCAGCAGCGCTGGACAGCAACCAGTTGAGGAAAATGAGATGGAGGAAGGAGCTTCCGTCATTTAGAGAAAGAAAAGAGTCGGGCCATCTGGAGCCTCTGCTCCGGCTCCATCTGGTGCAACTGGTTCTCTTTCTTCCGATGTTGGGGTGATCGTGGTGGCCCCCTCATCCATTCCTCAGGCCATTGTGCGGATAACTGTTTAATTTACGGATGAGTCACGAGAAAGAGGCACAAGAGGCTTGCTGTTGTTCCAGCTCGGGGCAAAGCTACTAATTTCTTGGGGAGCAAGGACAAAGACCTCCCCAAGGCAGTATTGGAGATGTTCCCTCCAGAGATCGCCTCAGCTGCGAGGGTCCACAGCAAGTATTGGACTGAGGACTGGCCTGACCACATCGCCTCTTTCAACATCGAAGACCTCTTAGCTACCAATAATGCCTATGTGGCTAGGGCGCTAATTCTTGGGGCAGCAACAGAGGATTTGGTTAGAGGCCTCCGTAAAAAGAACGACAACCTGGAGAAGATGATGGATGCCTCGTTAAACTGGGAGGCTGAGGTGGATAAAGAAGAAAATGAGGCTGAGCTAGCGGAGGATAAGAGGACGGAGACAGAGGTAAAGCTCGACTCATCTGAGATACAAGTTAATCGGTTGAAGAACAAATTGCACGAGTCGACTTCACAAGTGGCCGCTCTGACCAAGAGGATCGACCTGGGCAACGAGCATCAAAGGCTCGCCTTTGAGGCCCTTGAGGTGTCGAACAAAGAGAAAGCAGAGCTGAAAAAACTCACCGAGGCCCAGGCTGAGAGATTGATTCTCTAAAGGCAGAGGTGAAAACAATTGACGAGGCGACAGTCCAGAATTATAAGGACAACTTTGACAAGACGTCGAGTACGATGACTTCGCCAATTTCTAGGCGTCCTGGGATACCAAAGAGATGATGTCTCGCCTGCATGAGAAGCACCCCGACCTTGACATTGAATTTCTTGAGGAGGAATTTCGTAGTCCTACTGGTGGCAGACCGGTAGCCGAGGCGGAGGAGGATGAGGCTTCCCAAGAGGGAGAGGCTGGGGAAGAGCAGGCTGAAGCCGAGCCAGTTGTGGATTTAGATTAGAGATTTTTGTAATTACATTTTCTATGTAAATGGCTTCGGCCTCTCCTTTGGTATTAATGGAATTTATTTTCTTCAAGTGTTATCGCTTCAGTCTATTTCCATTTTATTGCTTCACTTCTTCTAGAATCACTTCGAGTGAATAACAATTGTAAATGATTAAGTATAATCGTATCGGCTTACTTAACCAATTAATGAGATGGAAGAAGCCAATAAACAACCAAGTAAATCGTATCGGCCTTGCTTAACCAATTAACGAAATGAAGAAGCCAATGAACAACTAAGTAAATCACATCGGCCTTGCTTAATCAATTAATGAAATGGAAGAAGCCAATGAACAACCAAGTAAATCGCATCGGCCTTGCTTAACCAACTAATGATGGAAAAACCCAATGCGTAATTCGTCCCTTCTGACGTGCGAGATCTGCTTTATCATAGACGACACTGCACCGCCTCTGACTGCCCAAATTTCCTTAGAGATGACCTCTTCGGTGGAGCTTGCACCCCTGCAAGGTCGCTTGATGAGTGCACTTTCTATTTCGTCAGAGATGACACCCGTACCGCCTCTGACTACGAAGATTTCCTTGGAGGTGACCCCTTCGGAGGATCTTGTACCTCTGCAATGTTACTTGATGAGTGCACTTTCTGTTTCGTCAGAGATAGCACTTGCACCGCCTCTAACTACCCAGATGTCCTTAAAGGTGACCCCTTCGGAGGAGCTTGCCCCTCTGCAAGGTTGCTTGATGAATATTAATGTAAGAACGATGTGAACAGAGAATTCATTCATTTGATTGTAATATTCACACGGTTACAAGCTCCATACTGGTAGTACTTTTTCAAATGCTCGATGTTCCAGGGGTGAGGCATCGTATTCCCTTTCAGGTCCTTTATTGTGTAAGTGCCGGGCCGGATTTCTTGGACTATCCTGTACGGACCTTCCCAATTTGGCCCCAAAGTCCCTGAGCCAGGTTTTTTGTTGAGGAAAAAACCTTACAGAGTACGAGATCGCCGATGCGAAACATTCTTTTCTTCACTTTAGCATTATAATAACGCATCATCTTACGTTGGTAGGAAGTGAGCTTAACTTGAGAATCATCTCTTTTTTCTTCAAGAAAATCCAGTTCCAACCTTCTCAATTCATCGTTTGTTAATTCATTGAAGTGTATGCGACGAGGAGAAGGAATACCAACCTCTACCGGGTTCATGGTCTCTACTCCATAAGTCATGGAAAATGGAGTCTCATGGTGGCCGTTTTGCAAGTAGTTCTGATGGCCCAGAGGACCTGGGGGAGTTCGTCTACCCAGGATCCTTTCGAGACATGTAGCTTTCTTTTCAGGGTGAGCTTTATGGTTTTGTTGACCGCTTTGACTTGACCATTCGTCTGGGGGTGATGAGGTGAAGAGAAATGCTTTCTGATTCCTAGCTCATCACATAAGTTTCAGATCTTCCTGTTGTCAAACTGTTTGCCATTGTTTGAGACCAAGGAATGAGGTATGTCGAACCAACATATGATGTTCTTCCAAAGGAACTTAGTAGTGTTTGCTTTAGTAATTTTTGACAGAGGCTCTGCTTCCACCCATTTGGTAAAGTAGTCGATAGAAACGATGGAGAAGTGAGCATTTGCTCTTTCCTTGGGCTCCACACCCCATTTGGCGAATGGTCAGGGGCTGGTTATAACAGTGAGCTCTTGAGAAGGTAGCCTTTGCACGTTGGAGAAGCGTTGGCACTTGTCACATTATTGTACGAATTCAATGGCATCCTTTTTTAGGGTTAGCCAGTAATATCCCTGTTGGAGTATTTTGTGTGCTAGGGATGGTCATCCGGAGTGATTTCCACAAACGCATTCATGAACTTCTCTTAGGATGTAATTCGCCTCTTCTTCCCCTATGCATCTAAGGAGGGGAGAGGAAAAACCCTGCTTATACAGAATATCACCCTGTAGGATGAAGTAGGGATGTCAAAAAAGCTCGTCGACTCGGACGGATTGGGCTCAGGGCCCGGCTCGGGCTCGGGCTCGGGGCCGAGCCCCATTTTTGGGCATCGGCCCATGTTGGGTCGTCCTGTGTGAGGAGCATATTTTAAAAAAATAAATAAATAATTGAAAAGGGTTGCTTGTGCAAGCAGAATCTGAAAATTGGACAATGAAAATATAAAACCGATATTATATAAGATCAACAGCCAAAAAATAGCATTTTTACCCTCGTATCATACTATTAATTAAAAGTTAAATAAAAGNATAATTGAAAAGGGTTGCTTGTGCAAGCAGAATCTGAAAATTGGACAATGAAAATATAAAACCGATATTATATAAAATCAACAGCCAAAAAATAGCATTTTTACCCTCGTATCATACTATTAATTAAAAGTTAAATAAAAGATAAATAACTCAAAAAGTAATTAACACAACTCATAAAAGCCAATAAAGATTAGTATACCATTAAATGAAAATTGCAAAATTTACGGTAGCCAAGATAATATTTCGAATTTAAGAAAAAAAAAATCGAGCTGGCTCGGCCCAAAAGCTCGAGCCGTTCCTCATTTTTTCTGGCCGGGCTTGGCTCAGGGCAATAAAAGCTCGGCCTCAACTCGACTCGACTCGTTGACATAGCTAGGATGAAGTGAGTAGCTCTTCTTTGAAGCCTTCGTGCTTCGGTTTCAACTTCCGGCAAAGTTTGCTCTTTCAGGTAGGCCAAGATGGGTAGCATCCAAGGTGGTGTAGTTTCAATCCATATCAGCTCTTCACCCTTCTTGATAGAGGGTTCAGCTAGGTGCTCAATTGGTACCACCTTGAGCATTTCTGAATCTTTGCTACTGGCCAATTTTGACAGTGCATCTGCATGGGGATTCTCTTGGCGAGGCACTTGGATCAGTTCGAACTTTTCAAAGTTGGGCAGGGAGTCCATTACCAGCTTAAGATAGGCTGCCATGTGTTTATCTCTGGCCACAAAGTTCCCATTTACTTGATTCAACACCAGCTGTGAATTGCTATTGATGATTACTCTCTTCACTTGCAGTTCATGTGCTAACCGAAGTCCCGCCAGTAGGGCTTCATACTAAGCAACATTATTGGAAGCTTTGAACCCAAGCCTAACGACGCAGTTCAGCTTATGGCCCTCTGGGCTTTCCAGCACAGCACCAGCTCCGGACCTTGTTTCTCTGGAGGAGCCGTCAACAAAGAGATTCCAGGTGGGGGGTTTTGTTGGCTCCATGTTCACTTCGATTTCCGGGGCCTTAGTGAATTCAGCCACAAAATCAGCAAGGGCTTGACCCTTGATTGCGGTTCGGGTGCGTATGTTATATCAAACTCACTGAGCTCAACATCCCATTTCAGTAACCTTCCTGAAACATCTGGCTTGTGTAGGACTTGCCTCAATGGGAAGTTTATTAAAACGTGAATGCTGTGGACCTAGAAATATGGCCTCAATGTTTGAGAAGCAGTGATCAAAATGAGGGCCAATTTTTCCATGTCTGGATATCGCACTTCGGCGAGTAGTAAAGCTTTGCTCACATAGTATATCGGCAGTTTGTGTGCCTCTTCTTCTCGCACGAATACTGAACTGATTGAATCTTCAGCCACTGCCAAGTATAGCAGTAATGGTTCTCCTTCTTTGGGTTTGCTAAGGAGAGGCGTTCGTCCCAAGTAGTTTTTCAACTCTTGGAATGCTTCTTCGCATTAACACGTAGGGCGCAAATAGACAAAATCCATCAATTTGACCGTTAGTTAATCAAGAAAATGTGATTTGACTAAATCCAAAGAGGGTGAAATGATAAATTTGTCATTATTCCACATAAAACAATTTTAAAAAAAAATTTAAAAATTGGAATTGTTCATCTTCCCAAATCCATCCCACGCCGCCCCCAAACCAACCCACTAAATCAAACCAAATCATGGAGCAATTTTGTGCAAATGAGGAAAACGACGGCAACCCTTTATAGATGATGATTTTTTGATGTATTGTCTTTATTTGAAATGGGTACTAATAGCAATAAAAAATTGGAGAGTATATTCTAATGTTTGTCCATCACTTTGCCATTCATAGTACTGATATTCCTAGTCCTCGACTAATTTATTTTTGCTCCTGCACACAATTTGGTGCTGATGTTGCTCTTAAGACTGTTGAAAATTTTTGCACACTTTGCATAGAGTTTTTTTTTAATAATATTCACATTTTTGCTGACACAATAATGAAGTACATGTGGAATTCGACGACAGTGTCGAGTGGTGGTAGATGTGGAAGAAGGCGTTGATGTGGTTGATTTGGTTTTGATTTAGTTGTTGGGTTGTGGGATGGAGTTTGAGGGCAGGGGTGGAGTGAACAAACAGTTCCATGTTTCTTTTTACTTTTTTTTTTTAATTGTTTTATGTGGAATAATGACAAATTTGCCATTTCATATTCTTTATAGTCAAAACACTTTTTCTTGGTCAACTAACGATCCATCCATTTGGACCGTATGTGCTAATTTTTGAAATGTTTGGTTGGTGGCATAAACTGAAAGTAATGGTTAAATTTGTAAGAACCATTGCTGCAAATTCCCCTCTATATAATTAATACGTTTGGACATGCTTTTGCCTATGAGTGGAATGGGGTACCAATTATTTCAAAAATACATTTTTTCTCTTATTTTTAAATACATATGTTTAATAAGATAATATTTTACGTAAATTCAAAAAAATTTCTTAATTTTTAATTATACATTTTCCCTAGAATCATTATTTCAATTTTTATTTTTTTTTTTGGAGAAAAATGGGCTCAAACATCGCCTAACACAAATGGCATAATGAAACTACCAACCTCTAATGTATTATTGGACTTCACTTAGTGTACAGAAAAAAAGTTATACAGACAACTTACAGAATAGACACAATAGATCCCATTTTTTGTTACAATATTTAATTCAGGATTTTCCTATATTATTTAGAACCGTACTTCACTACCAAGTCGGGGTTCACAAAACCCTTATCGAATACTCACAAATAAGGGGGGTTATTTATTTATTTTTTTTGACTTTTTTGAGACTCGCCTTATGTGAGAGATGCTGTTTTGTCAGGCCACAACCTAATTCTATTATTTTACTTTTGTAGTGGGATCTCCCTCGGAACATTTTTTTGGTTATTGGCTGACAACAATCATCATGTCATACAGCTTATAATTCCAGCAAGGGATGGCCCACTTTCTCTTATCATATGCCACTTCCACTTGCACCATTAACCTAGGGAGAAATGAAAATTTTACTTTTGTAGTGGGGTTTCCCAACATGTAAAATCATGAACCAAGCTGCATTGCCACCCTCTCTGACCGAACACACACATAGACGGGAGGGAAGCATTTTTTTTCTATTTTTTATTCATGCAGGTTCCACGTCGATCCCACATCCTATGTAAAGTTAGATCAACCAAGTGGACAATCGAATTCGAACAAAGTAGTTTAATTCTAAAATCATAAATTCTTGTTTGAACCTCATCCTCTGAAAATTAATATCTTAATATAATTTTACACCTAAATTTAATTTATTTTTTAATCATCAAAACTAAATTTCCGCTCAAACAGGACTTATTCACTTTTTATAGAAGATAAAATAAAAATAAAAATAAATAAAAGGTTATTTGGGAATGATACAAATCCATTAGATTGTTCCTTTTGGCCTCTTAACACATTAGATACCCTAAGAAATAGGATACCTTGCCCGTATACCAAAGGACAATTTATTTTCGATTCTATGCATAGAAATACAATTATTAAAATTGTTTTAGTATTATTTACGTGAGTACAAGAAAGGAACCTTAAGATTAATTCCGGGGTAATTGGCACAAAACGTCACCACCTTTAATGGTTAGTGTGGAAAACGTTCTTACTTTTCATTTTTTTTTGGTATTTTCATTCCTATTTCAACGTTTCATTGCTGAAAACGTCATTTTCACCTATATATAACGTAAAATGATCAATATACCCTCTTATATAAATAAAACAAAAAAGAAAAGAAAAGAAAAATAAAGAATAAATTGCAATATTCCTAAACTTTTTAAAAAATACAAATGAATCCAAAATTTATAAAAATGTTAAATATAATAAAATTCTCTCTCTCTCCCTCACCTTTTTCTCTCAAAAAAGGGGAGATTTTTTGCCCTTTTTTTTTTAAAGCCCAAATGCATCCCTAAAACTACCACTGCTCCAAAAAAACCCTAGCACCATCTAAAGCCCTCTCCGCCGACTCCCGCCATGTCTCCTCTCTTCGCCAATGTCGTCGACATTTCCATACCAAGTTCCCCATCATCTCCGTCTCATTCTTCGGCTCCAGTCAGTACTTGGTGTTCCTTCATCTGGGCACTCCTCTGAATAAAATAAAATAAAAATATTTTTTTGTATGCTTGTGTGAGTTAGTTGGTCTGGTTGGTAATGACGAATATATCGAATTATTAATTGAACTATGAATGATGAATAAGTTATATACTTATACCAATTTTTATTTTTCATGTGAAATTTGATATATATTGAGTACGTTAAAAATTGTGCAGTAATGAGTTGATTTCATAATTGAATATATTGAAATAGTGGACCATAGATGCTAAACTCAAAATCACTAAATTTTATATTTTTGGACCAAATTTAGAATAGTTTGGAGGGATTTCACCGTTGGAGGAAAATGTTGAGATAAATAGGGATTCCATGTGTGAAATTAAAATCTTGTATGGGTTGTCTAAGATCAATATGATACAATTGGGTGAAAATCTCAAGTTAGATGTTGTTTTATTTGAATTGGTGTTAAATGAGGGACATTGCACTAATCAAGACATAAAAAATGTTTTATTTGAAAATTCCTATTCGTAGTCTTTATGACTCAATCGATTAAACCTGCAAGAGTTTTTAAAACCTGGTGTTCTATAGTCATCTGACTTGGGAGTCACGATCGAAAACTTGTTATATATGTTGTTTAAAAAATTTAATGGAGAGAATGCTTCAAATAAAAGAAAAAATTATTCATAAAAATAATAGTAATAAATTAGAAAAAACAGGTGCATGAAACAGAAAACGTATCAAATGCCTTGGTTAAGTTCCAAATACTTGTTTAAGGAAAATTGTCTTTGATAAGAGATTATTATCCTAGTTAAGTCCTAGAGATTGAAGCAAACAAATTTAATGGAAAATCTTTGTTTATTGAAATGTTGAGCTACAATTGGTGAGATTTTGCAAAACTGGAGAGGTGAGGATAATAATAATAATAAAAAAAAAAAATCAAACATTAGTTCACACATTGGAAAAGAGTGAAAAAAATAAGTTTGAGAATGTGTGAATCTTACGAGTGATGAAATAACATATTTGACTACCGGGGGTCGGGAATTGAAACAACTTATGAATTCATAATGCTATACTTCACACACACACACACACACATCGATTTTACATTGAAAAAGCTGATTTTAATTTTTGTATTGTAATTTTGAAAATGTGCATAGATTTAATATTATGATTTCAATCCCGAAATAGAAAGCTAGATTAACTAGCTAAATTTTGTTGTTTTAATTAATTGACTGGACACCAATTAGGTAATTGACATTGCTTGTTTGTGTGTTTGTTATATTTTAATTTTGTTTGAGGACAAAAAAAGATTTAAGTTTTGGGGGTGTATTTGAGACCCTAAATTATGATATTTTATTATTTTTTTGGATAAAATTCTACCTAATTTATGTTATATTGTATTTTGTACGTAAAACTTTATGTTTAATGAGGAATTTGAGAAAAAAATGTAGAAGTGACAAAAAATGGCAAAACTTAAAGATGAAATATTGAAGAGAAATATTACATTAAATTAGTTGGAATTAAATGGATGTCAACGTACTTGTAATTTAGCCCTTGTTTGTCTACCATTATATAAAATTCTGTTTGTTACAGTAAATAATATCCGCCACACATTCACCAAATAAAATATTCCACACACAAATCAATAAAGTTATTTTAAATTTCAACCACACATTCTCCAAAAAATACTATTCATTACATCATTCTTGGAAGAATAATGGGTGACAAACAAGGCCTAAATAAAGTCAAAACCTGATTTTTAAAAATGTCAAACTTAATGTCTGATGTTATGCAATTACCACAACTTAAAACCATTATTTTATATATGGAGGGATATGGACAACGTTCACGCACGGAGAAAGAGGGAGGAAGAAAACTGCGGCTGGAAGGGACAAAAAAGGGAACAGGAACGGCACAGAAAAAGAAAAGAAAAGAACGCAACATTAACCGATGACATAAGCCTATATTAATTAATTAAAATTCACATAGCTGTAACTTTGTCCTATTAATGAATAAATTATGTATCTTTAGAATTAATATCATGCTTAAACAATATTATAATAGTATGCGCGATCATTGAAGTGTCGAATGATCTATTTCAATTAGCGCTGAATGAGTCTATTAAACTATAGCATTTGACTATTACATCGATAACTTCACAATTTAAAAAATTACAAGAAAATTGTGTAGGTAAAAAATATATGGGGTATAATTTTTCTTGGTGTACAATGATTAGTGTGGGACCCACAAATTAATTAATCATTGTACAAGTAGATTTTTTGATAATTTTTTGGATATTAGTCTTTCTTCTTTATCTCAGATTTCTAGTCTAGATAAGAACATTAAAGAAAATTTATATTTCTCTCGTCAGAAATTTGTTACATCTCAATATACTATGTAAAATTTTAAAAAAGAAACAAAATCAATTTTAAATTTTTAAAAAATGAAAAAAAACGAAATTCAAAACATTATTGTTGCCTTTCATCCCATCATATAACCTTTAGATGGACAATGGCTCCTTGATCAATAATTTAATTTAGGGTGTGTTTGATGTATATTATTGAAAAAAATATATATTTTAAATAGTGATGTGATGAGAAATATTTGATTAAAAAGTCATTAAAAATTGTTGATGTGATGAAAAATATTATTTTATTAAAAAACGTAGTTGAAATTAATTTTGAAAAAAAAAGTATTTTGAGATAATGTGTATCAAATCAAATAGGACTTATTGAAAAATGACATCTGGTGCAGGTGACATTAATGATAGCTGATAAAAATGTATTTTTTATTTTATTATCAGGACTATCAGAATTAAATAATAATAATAATCCTCCACCAAAACGGCAAAACGGGTGGCTTGAATTTTTTTTTTTTTTTTGGGGTGTTTTTGAGCCACGTTATTTTGAAAGAATGTATTCTGAAATATTAAATTGATAGAGAATGTATGGTTAAAAAATAAGAAAAAATCATTGATGTGATGAAAAATATTATTTTATTGAAGAATGTGTGGTTGAAAATGAGTAGAAGAATGAAAATAAAAATTTTATTATGTACCAAATATGGACTTAATCTTTCCACTTATCTTGTTCGTTCGGGAAGGT
>CAIGRO010037234.1:0-13731 GCA_903798355.1 Fraxinus baroniana | reverse complement strand
AAAATTGGCATCAAATTCTAACATGCGTAATTGATTTGTCCAACAGGTTTTGTCATTTAAACAACAACGGGCGTATTGGATATTTTGTTCGTACATATCTTCTATTCGTTTCTGGGGCCTCTCGTAAGTTACAGGTAGAGCTCAAAAAGGTTGATCTTTGATGATTCGATAAGCCAAATATCAGGTGAAACATGAGTACTCAACCAACCACAAAAGTCCGACTGGTTAGATGTCCTAGATGCCAACAGGTTCTTGCAGAGTTGCCGGATGTTCCTCTGTACAAGTGTGGAGGATGTGGTACAATTCTCCAAGGTACCAACTTTTTTCAGTTTTACTAATCACATATTTATAGTATGATATTGTTTCTTTAAATTTATTTGAAGCTAAGTATAATATCTCGTGGGATGATCAGTATGTCATTTAAAGATTGAAAATAAGTTAAAAAGTGTAGTTCTAGCCCCCAAAAATGATCTATATTGCGATGCAGCTACTTGGCATGGGTAGAATTAAGAACTAAAGCTTTCAAATGTTGGACTCTATGAAGCCTAATCATCCTATATTTCACCATGTGAAGCATAACTATATTGTGTTGGACAGCATGGAACCTAAAATTTTTACCTAGTATTTTAAGGGGCTGGTTTATGGGTGGTAGAGTGAGGCCCTATTATCTTCTTCATTGTAGTGAAATCTGTAATGGGAAGAGTGGACGCAACTCTCAAATTGAGGATGAGCCATTATAAAAAAAATTCTGTGTGCTGTTCTAATTATATTAGTTTCAATAGTAAAGATAGCTTAATCCATGACACCAGGACCTCAATTTCTAATCTGATGTTTTGCCGCCTTATTTTCTACTTCCTATTTTTCGATTTGTCTTCTTATGTTCCTTCTGTTTTTTGCCTGCATGTAGCTAAAAATCGGAAAGATGAATCTAATGAAGCAAATGTACGCTTACAAGAAGGAGATGCTGTTGTCAAAACTGAGCAGGATCGTGTTTCAGGAGAGAAGGAAGAGACTGGTTCTAATCAAGATTTAACTCCTCCCTTGAGTGGAGAATCCTCGCCAGAAAAAGACAACTTGGGAGATCACGATGGACATGACAAGAGCTTCTCTGATAATATTTCTAGTCAACCTGAGGCTATCTGTTTTGAGAAAAAAGATTCATCTGCTGAGGCAAGAAAATCTTTGAAGCAGGATGAAGATGAATTTCCTTTGGAGCCAAAAACCAGCGGATTAGATTCCAGGTTTTTGCGGGATTACAATAGGGAATGGAGTAGAGGCAGAAACTTATCTGATGAATCCCCTAGCTCAAGTGGGTTTAATTGTCATATGGTTGATGGATTGACCCAAGAAGTTAGAAAATGTATTGAATGGAATGACATGATTCCTTTGGACAAATGCCACGGAAGGCATCCTATGGAAGTTGGAGAAAATACCGAAGGGATCAAAAGTCAAGATCTTGTACCAGAAAATGATGTAAAGGGTTGGAACATTTCAAAAAGCCTAAAAACTTCATCACATTCAGCTGGACGAACTTCTGAAGTCAATGAGAATATCAAGATTCATCCAACCTTTAGAAGCTTGAGCAAAGAAAACGGTTTGAACACGCGTACTGGAGATTTATCTGTTGCTGCTGAAAGCCCCTTGAATGATGGCATTGTGTCAGTCAATTTCATCACTTCAGATAGTGAACACATGGAGCATTCCTGGAGTCCGCAAAATTTTGGCAGAGCAAGCTCGGTAGATACTTTGGGAAGTTCGCCTCTTGTTGATCCTATTGCTGATCTCAGCGACAAATGTGAGGATATGTTTAAATCTCCGACGATTAGAAGTTACTATGCTTATGATGGTAGTGTATCATCTTATGATGGAACTGATGATCAAATTCCCAACCATATTTTACAACCATCCAGAAGAAAGTTCAAGTTGCCTGAAACGAAAAGATATGATCACACCAGTGGAAACAGTACAAGATTTGATGAAGAAGGTATTTCTCGATCACCATTCAGTCCCAGTAATTTCATTGAAAGTCATGGAAATGGAAAAGGAAAACCTTCAAGTTATCAGCACAATCTTTTTGAGCACCATCCAAGCTTTTATTCACCAGACGAGCCTTCTAACTCTGAACCAGACAAAATGGACTTGTTGAGAATGGTCTATGAACTCAAAGATCAGCTCAACAGGATGCGTTTTACAAATGATATGACAAACGGAGGGTGTCCGTCTATCATTGATGAAAAGTATACTCCGTTGTATGATGACCATTTAGTACCAGAAAGGGACATGCATGCAGATTTGAACCATCCTAGGTACCATATGAGGCACAGTCAAGTACAATGTTGGCCCGGACATTGCAGGGCCTCGAGAATGCCATATTCTGTGGATGCTACAAACTACAGTTGCCAAGTCAACTGCTCTTGTTTGCATTGTTTTCCCCAAGACTGGCACTGCTCACCACAGTTTCCTTCACATTCCATGTGCCGTGACAGCGTTCATTCTCATGCCTCTAGTTCCTCGACTCCCCCACATTACATGAGCTCTGAGGTTTCCTTATTGGACGACGAGATGAAAAAGTCAAATTCGAGAGAGAAATATCAGGCAGCAAAGAGATATATCCGGCCTGTAGCCGGTGGAGCCCCACTTGTCGCTTGTTATCATTGCTCGGAATTGTTGCAGCTACCTCCAGACTTTATCCTATTCAAGAAAAAATATCATCAACTGAGATGCAATGCTTGTCGGGAAGTTCTGAAATTCTCACTTCTGGAAGGAACGACTATAGTTCAATATGTTCCTGATGTTTTTGCCCCTCCACCAAGCGAGGCCGACATCTAAAATGACACCACCAGTAAGAGAAATCTCAAACCATTCTCCCATTCTAATACTTGGCCAAATGCTAAACACATTCAATATTCCGTTGATTATGACCTGTACTGTAGAACTGCTGAAGGAGAGGCTTCACGGATGAGATAATCTTCATTTGGCCAGCTTCAGATGAATGCATTCAGTAACAAGATAGCATCTGCTAATGAGTCGATGGGAGATAGAAAAAATGAAGTTTACAATGAGGGAGTCTCAGAACTTGAACAAAAACCTATGAATTAGCCGGAACTTCATCAAAGATGTCCAAGTGGAAGAAAGCATTCACACAGCTTGAAGGTTCTCCACTTCATCAGCTTACGGGATATTCTTCCTTAAGTCAAGTAAGGTCTGTTTAAATCCATGCAGTAACAGAATAAGCTTGATTGTTCCCATCTCTTGGAAGAGGAAAAGTTCTCATCCAGTTTTTTCTTTTCCATCTCTCCATTGGACATGTTTTGTACAGACAAGTACGACTAAGTTGAGCCATCTCTTACAATAAAAGGATCTATGAATATGTAGTTGTCTGCATTTATTTACTTATTTGAGACAGAAATATGGTTTTGTTGTAATGAAATACATGGTCTTTTTGTTAATTATGGCTCTACCATCCTTTACAGTTTGCTTGTGTTGAAATTACCATCAGTTGTCGCATTGCCTTGTATATAACAACGGAACAATAAAAATTCGAAGAATATTTGCAAAATCCAATAGAGAATTATCAATTAAGATTTTCATCTGTATCGTGTACAGTAAACACGTCTTTAACATATTCAAATGGGTTCTATAAGGTAGCAAATTTTCAATTATATTATAATATATGGAAAGGACACATCAAACTCACTGGTTGAGACGATTGAAATCATCTGATCCCGCAGCATGTTCAAATTGGGAGCTAACAATCGTGTGTCTTTGTCAAAATAAAGAAGCTGCTTCATGAGAAGAGCAAACTCCCGATGGAATCTCAGCCCATATGATTCACTGACTCGGACCTGCTAAACTCACAAAAAAGCATGGATCAGAATGAGAACCCGTTAAAGCACAATAAAGCAGCTATTATGATGCACAATGTGGGAAAGCACAGCACAATGGCTGGGGGCCAAATGCACACTAAAAATCAAAACAAAGGGTTAACCACATCAAGGAATAATGCATTCATTAGTCTTTCATCAGCCACAACATTGGCAGAAACTGCAGTTGCATTTCTGTTTGTTCCCCTGGCTGTAGCAACAATGATATCTGTATCCAAATCCTGTGCAAAAAAATATCAGATAGCGTGTCTTAAAATATAGTAAGAGTAAAGCAGTGTACTCCATCTACTTAATAAAGCACTTGGGCAGTTCAATCGCCCACGAGTTCAAATTCCAGCCTCTTGAAGCCATGGTCTTGTGTATCAAATGATGCTAAACTAGATGTCTGGTGAACACCTGCACAATCCAAATTAATGATTTACATTATCTTAGTTAAATCCAAAGGCAAGCGCAATCAAGATAATTTCATCAGTTTCACAATTGAAATTGACAACAACAAAAAACAAAGTCTTCATCCAAATAAATTAGCGATCGGCTACATGAATTTGCTTCCACCACTCCATTCCTCTCATTGCTAGATCTATTGGATTTTTGTTAACAATAATTGTGATTGACAAGAAATATCAAAGAAATTTTCTTTAGCGTCCTCGAGTATAATTCTTGCAAGTGAATCCTTGTTACTCCAGTTTTTGACTTAAATCTTTGAATTAACTAATTAATTACTTACATGAAAGGAAAACTAAATCAAATATAAGTTTTGTGTCTAGGACTTTCACCAGAGACCAAAAAACTGCTGTTGCAACTTGAAAGATATCACGACGTTTAGACAGAACAATACTTAGAGGTGTATAATGCGGAATTAAAACAATAAACCAATAAAAAGAAACAAGTCACTTTTTTAATGTTAAATTAAACCCTAAGTGTCAATCATGCAATTTAGATCAAAAGCAATAAAAGTAAAGAACATCAAATTTGGTAACAAAGGAAAACTCCTTGAAGAACTCTTTACTGGGATAAACAAAAAAAAAAAAAAACCTTCGGGCAAACCTTGCTAAAACGATTTTCTAGTAAAGATAACTTACAGTTAGTCTAGACACAATTAAACTTTAGTAGACTTTGACCACCAACCTGTAGATCATTGAAGAACCTCTTCGATTGTGCAACTTTCACTTTCTAGTAACTCTGAACTTCTTTTCCCTTGCGCGGATCAACAAGAACGAACTCGTACTAGAATAACTGGAACTCCAGCTGCTATTCCCAACTTCAGAACTATGAAAATTTATTGATGAAGGTAATGATTTTTGGTGTTTGAACATTGGATCTTTTGTGTTTTGATCTTTGGTTGAGCAAGAGAATAATGGAATCATTGTTTGATCTTTAATAGGATGTTCTCTTCAATGAAAATAGGCTGAACACACCTTTGGGACGGACCAATGCTTTGGTATTTATAATATGAAGTGTTTGAAGTTAAATAGAACTGTAAAATAAGCTGAAAATCATGAAAAGATTTCTGTTGGATGATACCACCGCTTGAGCAGTGGACTCATGGGTAGCGAGGGATCCATCCACTGCTCGAATGCCCAAGGCGCGGTTGGCAAGCAGTGCCTTTGCTGCTTTTTTCGCTCGAGCATTTCTCACGCAGCCAACTTTTTCGATTGTGCAACCTGCACTTTCTAGGAACTCTGAACTTCCTTCTCCGCCACGTAGATCACAAAGAACGAACTCGTTCTAGAATAATTGGAACTCCAGCTACCTTTAGAACTATGAATGCTTATTGGTGAAGGTAATGGCTTTTAGTGTTTGATCTTTGGATATTTTGTGTATTAATCTTTGGTTGAGCAGGAGAATAATGGAATCAATGTTTGATCTTCAATAGGATGTTCTCTTCAATGAAAATAGGTTGAACACACTTTTGGGACGAACCAATACTTCGATATTTATAAAGTGTTTAAAGTTGAATAGAACTGAAATAAGTTGAAAATCTTCAATAGGAGCATATTTTTGCTAAATCATACCACCGCTCGAGCAGTATTCTTGTGGGTAGCGATCGGTCCATCCACCGCTCGAGAATCCAAGGCACGGTTGGCGAGCAGTGCCTTTGCTGTTTTTTTCGGTTGAGCGTTCGTCATGCAGCAACCTCTTTGATGCACACCTACACTGGAATTTCCAGCAACTCTAAATTTTTTTTTTTTTTTGCCACTTAGATAATCAAGAACAAACTCGCTCTGGAACAACTGTAACTTCAACTATCTCTTCCCAACTTCAGAATTATAAAGGCTCATTGATGAAGGTAATTGAACTTCAGAACTCCAGGTGTACTCAATTTTTAACAGTTGTGACTACAATGTGTAGACTGAATCTGTGTTCTAAAGTTTTAATTATTTGCAGAAGGTAACAAGTTAAAACTTGAACATCATCATATGTAACGTAGTAGATCTCAAAAGTAAAATTTTTTGTACTTAAAACTTAAAATTTTGACTTTTTAACCACATAATTTCCAAAAATTCACTATTCCAGAACTCATTTAAAAAAAAAAAAAAATTTTTTTTTAACCATACATTACCCCAAAAATTTATTATTCCAAAACTCATTGCCCAAAAAAAAAAAAAACCTCATTTTAATGGTTGTAAACAGAGGCTAAATAACAAAATACAGATCAATTTATTATACCCTAAATTGTATTTGAATCTATTAAATTCAAACGAGCAATTTGAAATTTTTATATTAATTAAATATTAAAATATAAATTAAATATAAGAGTTCAAGTTATTTTTCTTATACAATAGAACATAAAATACCTAAAAGAACTTTGTGGGCATCAATATGACAGCTCTTATACACTGACCTGCTGAGGCAGATCCCGCGATTTACCTCATCCACAATGCTCTAGGGATGGGGCGNTGGGCATCAATATGACAGCTCTTATACACTGACCTGCTGAGGCAGATCCCGCGATTTACCTCATCCACAATGCTCTAGGGATGGGGCGATGGAGGACCCTCAAGGTTAGGGTTCAACCTTTTTTTTTTTTTTAGAAGACCTGTACAATATTTTGAGAACATATCCCTTGTGCATTATCTGATAGAATTCAATAACAATGGTAGGTAAAAAGTTTCTTTTTAAATCTTATTCAGTAGCATACTATTCACCATTGCACATCAATAAATTGAAATCAAAATCAGTTAGAAGAAAAAAATACCAAACAAAAAGCTCTTTTTGAATTTTCAAAAGTCATGCCAAACGAGCCATAAAACATGTTAACAAAGAAAACAATTACATTTAAACAGCCAAACACGCTTCTCTCTTCCAGAAGCTCCCCTACACATCTTAGAGAATAAATCAGAGCAAAATACCCAATAAATCATCTGGCAACATCAAAATCTTGTGTGCTACAAGCACATCTTTACTTAAATGGATATAAATAGAAGAATACATTTCTACAATGCATAAGCGTATACGACTGTGATGATACAAGATTTAAGAATTGTCCGAATCCGATTCAGAATCGGTATCCAACTGCGTCTGAAGAGGATTTAATCTGTTTGTATTGGCTTCCAATGGTGGGAGTCCATCATCATCGGTCGAACTTTCTGAATCATCTTTTTCAGCTGTATGTGATTGCGAATCTTGCTCCGAGTTAGCTAGGGGTGTGGATTTGAACGTTTCTGGCCTGCATCAATAGCCAGCTACAAGAATAAGTAACAGTCCAGATCCATTCTTTTCTTTTCGACACAATTTAGCACAGTAAAATCATGTGCAGCTGATGCAATGGCATCTTGAACGACTTTAAAATAAGAACGGAACAATTTGCAACCTTCATTTACAAACTGACACGCGCACTCAATTTAGCAACAACTAAACTGGTTCGTTTTTCTATCCCAAGAAAACGTGAAGTGCAAACCTCTTGTTACACCACCACCAATTGCACCATGGGCATAGTGTAATTATTAATCAAAGTTTGAAATACGTCATTTATTTTGGATATCTACTTTTTTTAACTCAAATGTAAGAAAAATGTAATCAATTCAAACATTGGAAAACAAATTTAAGTTATTTTTGAGATCAGCAAAACATGCTATATCAGGAATACTAGAAGATATAAGTTACATGATGGTTCTTTACAAGCCGTAAAGAAAAGCAGCTAAAGGTCAAATGCAGAAAATGGGCCAAATGGAATCTAGTGTGTACAAAATCTGCACCATGGACAACAAAAAGGGTTTTTCATAATCATCAAACATGGACCATCCTTATTAAGCTATTTTTTATATAGAAAGGCAAAAACACAGTGGAGAAGTAATAATGAAGATTTTAGAATAAGTTTATACCAGTTTGGAGATTTTTGAAGCAGACGAACTTGTTCATGGTAGAGTACTTGCGTAATGATGCACCCAACTTTTCTGCCAGACTCGGCTGCCTCTTCTCTCCCACTTTCATCAGCCACAACAAAGTTCCCTATCATAGAAACCAAAGGAGTCATCATCAGTGTTAAATTCAGGAAAATAATTTCAAATAAAATACCAATGGCCATCTAGATATCAAGAAAAATCCATTAGAAGAAACATAAATGCGAGCCTCGATTAGATAATGGCAGCATAAATTTCAATCCATTTACCATTGAAACATACCTCGTTTAATCCACATGCTTTTCTGAAATTTTGCTGGAAAAATTGCTAGTAATTTCTGGCCTTTTGCATCCATCACCTTCACACTCAGATTGTAAGTTTTGCATATCCTCTAATTTGAAAATGACAGTCACATAGAAAGAGTAAGTATACCTCAGTAAGATTGGAGCCCCTGAGATCCACAACTTGCATTATGCTTTGGCCTTGCTGAAGAGTCACTGTCTCTTCCTCAACTGCCCTCTTGAGATTCTTCCGCCCTCCTCTCATTTCGTTAAGTTCTTTTTCTTCTGCAACGTGAAACAGTTCAAAAGATTAAAGTGGAAAAGGGGCAGATAACTGCGTAATATCGAAAAATTCTACACAAAAATTTAAGCAGACTTCATGACCTGCCGTGCCAATTCCTACATGAAGCATTGCCATTAGTTATAGGTGGCATTTCATACACAGGAATGAATTGGCATGCCCTAGTCCATTCCCCATTCCATGTTGCGTATAGTTCAGTCAATTCCTAACAACTAAATATATCCCTTTTTTTTCTTATTTACCCACGTTAATCTTATTTCCTTCTATCTTATCCAATCATTTTTCATTTAACAGAGGCGAAGCCACCTGGGGGAATAGAGGGGCAACTGCCCAACTGTATTTTGGTACTGGATATTTCAGGTGAGCCAGTTTTTAAGGCAAGGAGAAAACCATGAACAATCGCATCAAGAATTCAATAGAAATATTGTCGAAAAATCACTGTTTCTAGAGGAAGATTACCATCAAGAAACAACAATTTGAAAAAATAAATAAATTATGAGTTGAGTTGAAATGGAATCATTCCCAACAATCCGATCGAGTGCGATTTAACATATAAATCCCGTTTGTATACTAATAAAATCCGATACTACCTTCCAATTTTGTTGATGAAGAAGTTGAGTAAATCACTGCAACACAAGATTACTTGTTGCGAAGTGCGTAATGCCGGCGAAGAAAACCTGTAGCCGCTTGTCCCCTTTTCTCTATGAATTGAACAAGGTTAGTTGGATATGCATGCCTTTTAATTGGGCTTTACAAGATTTTCTCTCTTTCTATCTTTGAGATGGGCCACAGTAAGTAATTTCTCGTAATAAAACAAGGGAAAAATTCATTTTTCAGGTGTTAACTTTGACACAATTTATTTTTCAGGTGTCAAGTTTCAACATGTAAAATTCAGATATTTATTTATGAATTAAAAATATTTTTATTAATTAATTATTAAATAATATAATTAACTCACCCCACCTCTCGAATCTAACAAGGAAAGAATTCAAAATTCAGATGTTAACTTTGACACAATTCATTTTTCAGGTGTCAAATTTCAAAATACACAATTCAAGTATTTATTTATGAATTAAAAATATTTTTATTAATTAATTATTAAATAATATAATTAACTCACCCCACCTCCACCACCCTCCACCATTTCGGGGACTATTTCGACGATCGTTCTAACCACCATTCTTCTTCGGCGACCTTCCCGACTACTGTTTCGACGACTGCTTCGATTCCGACAATTATTCCAGTGGTCACAGTTCAAAAATTTATAGGTCACAATTAATTTATTGATCATAGATTTCAAAATTAGTTGGTCACAGATCAAAATTTATATGTTACATAGTCACAGATTTTCAAATTAATTGTTCACAGATTTTTTTTACGGTCACATATTATAGAATTTTTAAGCCATAGATAAAAAATGGTTGGTCATGATTTAACTTACAAGTAATCCCTTTAAACCTTCAATTGTTTTGATAGCCTACTATTAAAAAATCACGCGCACATACTGAGGCGATAAGAACTCTAAGGACATATATATTTACGTTTCAATTAAGTAGAATTTTGTTGGGTTTTTCCTATTCAGGTATAACATGGCGGGCCGGAGAAGGATATGAGAGGAAAGATTGTACTACAGTCCACCTGCAATGAGAAAGTTCAAACAGCAGCAGCAGCGATTGAAGTTAAAGTCAAAATCTTCATCCTTACCCGAAAGGAGAGGAGTCGGGTTTAGATGATGGAGCTGCTCCATCAAAAACCAACTTGGATCGGTTCTTGGAGCACACCACCCCTGCTGTTGTAGCTCGGCGACGCTGCCGCCGTTCAAAGTAGCGTCGCCCGACACTGCGGCTTGCTGCGAACGGCAGCATCGCTGCCACCGTTCAAGGGAGAGAGTGGAAGGGGAAGGCAGAGAGAGAGAGAGAGAGGTGAGGGAGTTGACAGTGATAAATTACGATTAGAGTTTTAATATATTACCTGATTTTTGAATAATGAAACTTAGTCCTTGATTTTTGAATTCAAATCTTCAAACACCTGATTTTTTATAATTTCCCATAAAAGAATTTGACCAATCAAAATATTTAACTTTTACTTTTGACAAATTAAGCGATGGATAAAAATATTAAATCAGATGTTTAGGAATATAATTAATTTAAAATTTCATTTATAAATTTATTATATTTCTAGTAATGCTATTTAACTCCACTGAGGTTACAACTACAATTTAGGTGACGTTAATAATACGACATTAAATGATATGTGAAATTAAATAAATCATTTAATTTCACCTTTCATTTATAACCTATCATTTAGAGTCACTTAAATTGGGATTACAACCCCAGTGGGGCTACATAGCATTACTCTTATATTTCTGATATTGTTCCCAAAATATGGTAATTTAAACGAATTAAATCAGATGTTTAGGAATATAATTCTTTCCAATTTTGTTTATAAATTTATTATATTTCTAATATTTTTCCCAAAATATAGTAATTTAAACAGTATTTTCTCCCCTTTTTTTTTTGTTGCAATATAGAGGGAGTGAATTTTCACTTGGTTTGTACTATGCAAAATGACCATTATCTTTTCATTTACATGATAGGAAGTCTACAAATCCGTGGTCACAAACTGCAATATAGAAGGGATACGACTCATACTAGTCATATGTTGTTAAACTTCTCGTCAAATGTCACAAGAGTCACATTTGACAACCATCTACATCTATCATGTGAACAATCGTCACATAAAATTGTCACAATTCTACGAGAATCACAGTTATTTGTAACATCTCACTTGAATTCATGATATATGAATTAGTCGTAATTATATGGTATAGAATGAGTTATGGTCATAATTGTTTTTGGTTAATCAATCATCTACATCACAACCATGACATATGATCGCATGGTATAAGGAGTCACATGACCTACAACAAATGTCACAACATACCTTCAACGTTCCTCTATTGTAATTTGTAAAATTTCAATCGAAGATGTCGCCGACCATTTTTTAAAGAGAATAACTAATTACCTATCTTGTAGGGATATATTTAAAATAAAGAAATTATTTTATCTACTAGTTCTCATATGAATATTCTAATTTAGAAAACCTACCAAATCTGTTGTAATACATAATATTTTTAAAATAATATTTTAATTTACAATGTTTCTCATTTCTCAGATGTAACATTAATTTTTTTTTTCTAATAAATATGTAACTATTTCATTATTGTTCGATATCTGATAACATACATGATTATAATAAAATAATTGTTTAAACATACGCTCTAAAATAAACCTTATGAGAAAATCGACTATAATTATATTAATCTGCACAAAATATTGTAAAATTTGTTCATTTTTTTTTTACCATATGTGATAATGTGAATTTTATAATGAATCAACTTGATTTGATAGTTTATGATTCGATTTTTTTTATTATAATAATTGTTTGACCACTATCTAAACTAAATTGAACAAAATGTTTAAAGAATTAATAATCTAAATGATTGTCTTGTATATGTAACTTCCGTTTTGACAATTGCACCTTTAACGACAATCGACAGTGTAAAATTATATTCAATTAAATTTTTTCGTAATATAATTAAGTTTCAATATATATATATAAGAGCTACGGATGTTTATGAATCGCATTGAGAGTGGCCAAATATGCGGGAGGGAAGTTGGGAGTGCAGTAGAATTGAAAATTGTAGACATGGACAGAAGCCTACAGAGAGGGACACAGTTGAAGACTAAGGCAGACATGCACGTCAAAAAAATTATGCAAGAGATAACGAAACACTAATGGTTCGTTTGATTGTAAGAATGAAATTGAGTGAAAAAAAAAATGAATTTCAGAAAATTGAATTGTCTAGAACTTATTTTACTGGAAATTGTCAATTAATTGTGTTTGATTGGTATAATTTTGCATCTGAAAAATATTGAAATTTTAGATCTTTTGGTATTCGTTTAACTTTGTTTTCCATGAAAATTATCCATTAAATGGATATAATTTGATACAATTGGGGATAGATTTTGTTACCATTGCCAAAAAAAAATATATGTAACTTCCGTTTTGACAATTACACCTTTAACGACAATCGACAGTGTAAAATTATATTCAATTAAATTTTTTCGTAATATAATTAAGTTTCAATATATATAAGAGCTACAGATGTTTATGAATCGCATTGAGAGTGGCCAAATATGCGGGAGGGAAGTTGGGAGTGCAGTAGAATTGAAAATTGTTGACATGGACAGAAGCCTGCTGAGAGGCAGACATGCGCATCAGAAAAATAATGCAAGAGACAACGAGACACTAAGGTTTGTTGATACTTGATAGTGCAGGCTGACATCCTGCGCAATTAGAAATCTTAGAAGAGGTTTCTGAAATTCTCAAGAACCTTGTGGAATATTATGGAGATGATGATAAGTTCATAGAGTTCCAAGAAAGATTCTTAAAAAAGCTAGAATGCTGGGAAGACATGTAGAAAGATCTTGGATTCTAGAATGTTCCATGACAAAAGTGGTAGGAATTTGCAGAAGCACCTCATAAAGTTTTAGAGACAATCTTACTAGAATGTTATATGACAATATGGTAAAGAATTAATCTACATTCTCCATCCAAAGAAAGCGAAGTATAAATAGGCCATGTGGGTTTTTATTTGTAATCAACAAATTTGAGAGTGAAGCAAGGTGAGAGCTTAAAAATGAAAGCACGGTAGTTTAGAGAATTTTAATACAAAGACTTCTCTTTTAAGTGTTCTCTTGAACTACTTGTAATCTTTCAGTCTTAATTATTTCTCAAGTATCGCCTTTTTGAGCGCTTACTATTTCGGTTCATATGAGTGACTGTTGGGCTCAAATCACCCAAGAACAATCAAAATCGCGACAAACACAAACAATAACAAAACTGCAGAAAAGAAACCA
>CAIGRO010037205.1:0-22493 GCA_903798355.1 Fraxinus baroniana | reverse complement strand
TTTTAATTTTTTTTTTACCTGATTTATGATTAAAAAACTTTAATATCTGATATTTGCACAATAAACTTCAAATATCTGGTACAATGTAATTTCCTCCCATTGTAATGGGTTTTAATTGTAAAAGTGTACTGGTAACATTTGGACAGTTACAAAACTTATAATAAGTTGACTTAGTTGCTAACCATACAATCTTTGCTTTGTTTTCTCATTCTCAAATCTTGTTTCATCCCTTATTTACAACAAAGTATGTAATAAAATGAATTGGAATTGAAAATGGTTTGGAAAGATAATTATGTCAATACGTGTATTTATATGAATACATACACTACTAGAAAAGGAGGCAATAGAGACAGAATTTTAGCAACAGACATTTTCCGTTGAGATTACCAACGAATTACTAACAAATTATTATTTTATTATTCTTAAAAATTATATATTAAATTACTGACGGAATTACCAACAAAAGTCTTCTGTTGGTATAATTTGGTTGCTAATGCGTCGGTAAAACATGAAAAATAATTAAATGATAAATTAAATAATTTATCAATGACTTTACTAACGGATATCTCCGTTGGAAGGGGAAAAAAAAGAATAAAAAAATTTCCAATGTAAAAAATTTGTTGGTAAACAATTTCCCTCTAAAATTTTCACTACCCACTAAAATTTTTCTATTTCCTTCTAAGACCCTGTTTGAACCCAACTTTCCCTTTCTCTTTCTCACGCCAAATCACTTTCCCTTTCTTCTCAAACCACTCTGCCATTCCCATTTCTCACGCTAAATCGCCCCATTTCTGGAACCCAAGTTTCCCTTTCTCTTTCTCACGGCAAATCGCTCTCCCTTTCTTCTCAAACCACTCTGTCATTCCCATTTCTCAAGCCAAATCGGCCCATTTCTGGATAACCCGCAAGAAACCCCAAAAGGTAGGGTAATCTGCTAAAAGATAGGGTTTGAAATTTCACATTTTCCTGGGATTCATTGCTGAAGTATTTGCCTGAATGTTGCTAGCAAATTGGTTCCTCATTTTGTTCGATAATGTAAATAGATGAAAAACTTTCTGTCTTATCCTCACGTTTCTATTTATTCAATAATGGTCATCTGGCTTCTAGTGCATAATAGTTCTGAGGACCTACATGGACCTTTTCAAGTGACAATAACACTTAGTTATCCATTTTCATCAAAATGTAAATAGTGAGAAAATTGTAGAGTTGTAGTCAATGAAACAGGGAAAAGAAATAAAAAAGATTGTCTTTAATTCTACTGCCTCAGCCTGTATTGGTGATAGAAAAACCACTTATTTTCACATGAAATAGGAGGAAGGCAATTAACCTTAAATATTATAAAATTCCGTTCATTCTGACTGGACCAAGTAAAATACAATCATAAGGTTTTAAATTCTTATCAAGTGTCATGCAAGGCATTACGAGGCTTAGTTGATCAAGTCCTTCGAAGTATTGATGATCCTCACTTAATAAGGTCCTTCTTTGGTACTGCTGTAGTTATATATCTCTGTCTCTATCTCTTATCTCGTTGCAAACCCATCGGAGATGCACCCCAAACCTCAATCCCCTAAAACACACACCTTAAAACCGTTGGCTCTGCTTGCCTCGTACTCATGCTAATGCTTATGTGACTTTTCTTTCCTTGGAATAAGAAGGCAAAGGCAATGGCTGATTTTGGAGATGATAAATACAAGCATATGTTGTGTTGAGGCTACTGCAGTGGAAAAACCCATCACTTTGAAGCCTGGTGAGGAGTGGAGAGGAAGGCATGAACTTTCTGCTATGCCTTCAAGTTGCTGGAGTGGGCAGCTTGATCCTCTCTTGGGCAGCTGAAAATTGGTCTATATTAAAATGTTTATCTGTTATCTTGTTTCTCTTGAAATTTAATTAATTTTGAGTGTATGTAACTTTTAATTTATTAACTTCCCTAAAAAAGAATAATTTAAATAGTTATTCAATTTTTTTAAATTTTTTTTTTTTTCAAATTTGCAATGGAAATAGTAACGTAAAATCCGTATATAATTACCAACGCACCTAAATCCGTATGTAATTTGCAACAGAAAATTGGTAGCTAATACCGTTGCTAATCAGCTACAATTTTTTTCATCGCTAAACACCGACGGAATATTTCGTCGATAATTATCGATTGATAAAGAATTCTGTCGGTAAAATTACCAGCGGGCGTTTTACCGACGGATTTACTGATGAGTAAAATCCGTTTGTGAAAATTTTTAACGACGGAATTTAAGGCTTCAACGACGAAAATTTTCGTCTCTGAAGCCGCATTTTCTTGTAGTGATAAAAGGAATATTCAAGGCAGATAAAGGAGTTATCTGAGTTGTGATGTCAGTAAAGAAAAAAATGGGAAAATTTGATTAATTATATGAATCTTGCTTAATAAAATTAGCCCGATATGGAATGGTGTACACGTGCAATATGTTAGAAGAGAAGAAATAAGTGAGAAGTAAGAGTTTTTGTATTAATATTCAGCACGAAGTACAACACTGACCAACAGAGAAAATACAAGGGCATACTGTCATTAAGACATCAAAGAATAATATCCTTTTCTTGTTTTTCAATCTATATATTATTTCACTTTATTTTGACTTAGTGTCCCATATTCGTAGGCACTGGCGTTCCCCATTGGATCTCCAGAAATATTTTGTGCGTGTGCTCCATTCATTAAAGAGTACATACTTTCATTTGTTTCAAATGTATTGATCGCATTACCTGTAAATTTCTCTCCATTGCCTAATGTAACGGGGATTTCATATCGTGGGTCAATGCTACTAGCAACCACAGTCAAGATCCATGGCGCAACATTTTGTACTGTTGAAGGTATGTGTCCGTCATATCCTGCTACACATGAAGTTAAGATTCCCTTCTTCATGGCATGGAAGGATCCAATGGCAATTAGATCTTCGAAGAAATTTCGAGGGTACCTTCCTAATGAAAACGATATGATATCGTCTCTATTAGTAATGGCAGCATCATATGCTGCCAATATGTCCATGTCCGAGCATCCCAAAGTCCAACATATTTTGTATATAGCAAGACGGGCTGATGGCACTCCACCTCGAGCAATACCTTCTGCAATACCATATAAGCTTACAACATGTACAGAATTTCCTACAGCAGTCGAGGCAGTGTGGCTCCCGTGTCCGTCCAAATCAGTCGGAGACTCCTCTTCCGGAGGCCTATCATTTTGAAGTAGGAAGTACTGCGCACCAATGACTTTGTTGTTGCATCCAGTGAAGTTTCCAGCCTTTACACATTTGCCCTTCCACTTAGCAGAATGAGGTCCATAACCTTTATCATTGAAGCTGGGAGACTGTAAATAAATCCCAGTATCCATAAGAGTCATAATCATATCACTCTCTTCCTGTTTTCTTTTCACTATCATCGGCATTCCAAGAAAATTCCAGGATCTTATTGTGCGAAGCTTCTGTACTTTGTTTGGGAATACAGAAACAACTTCATCTTTCTTCGATAATAATTCCGCTTCCCGAGGCAGCAATTTTACCACAAATCCATTAAATCTCTTTCCATAGCTATGTATCTTGGAGTTTCTAGCTATCAGTTCATCTCCAATTGCTTCAGAAAGTAGGCTGTGGTTTTCATCCATCAAGAACATATTGTTCTGAGTGTCCTCATGCAGATCTCATATGTAAATAATGTAAGGCTTTCGTTCTTCGGCATTGATCTGAATTGAAATAATACAAAGATTGAAAAGCAAGAAAATGAGATTATTCTTTGATGTCTTCATGACAATATGCCGTTGTATTTTTTCTGTTGGTCAGTGTTGTGCTTCGTGCTGAGTATTAATACAAAAACTCTTACTTCTCACTTATTTCTTCTCTTTTAACATATTGCATGTGTACACCATTTCATATCGGGCTAATTCTATTAAGCAAGATTCATATAATTAATCAAAATTTCCCATTTTTTTTCTTTACTGCCATCACAACTCAGATCACTCCTTTATCTGCCCTGAATATTCATTTTTATCACTACAAGAAAATGCGGCTTCAGAGACGAAAACTTTCATCGTTGAAGCCTTAAATTTCGTTGCTAAAAACTTTCACAAACGGATTTTACTCGTCGGTAAAACGCCCGTCGGTAATTTTACCTATGGAATTCTTTGTCGGTAGGTAATTAGCGATGAAATATTCCGTCGGTGTTTAGTGACGAAAAAAATTGTAGCTGATTAGCAATGGTATTAGCTACAAATTTTCCGTCGCAAATTACATACGGATTTAGGTGCGTTGGTAATTAGCTACGGATTTTCTGTCACTATTTCCGTCGCAAATTTGAAAAAAAAAATTAAAATATTTAATTTGCGACAGGCCTCCGGAAGAGGAGTCTCCGACTGATTTAGATGGACACGGGAGCCACACTGCTTCGACTGCTGCACGAAATTCTGTACTTGTTGCAAGCTTATATGGTATTGCAGAAGGTACTGCTCGAGGTGGAGTGCCATCAGCCCATCTTGCTATATACAAAATATGTTGGACTTTGGGATGCTCGGACATGGACATATTGGCAGCATATGATGCTGACATTGCTGATGGAGTCGATATCATATGGTTTTCATTAGGAAGGTACCCTCAGAATTTCTTCGAAGATCCAATTGCCATTAGATCCTTCCATGCCATGAAGAAGGGAATTTTAACTTCATGTGTAGCAGGAAATGATGGACTTGTACCTTCAACAGTACAAAATGTTGCGCCATGGATCTTGACTGTGGCTGCTAGTAGCATTGACCGACGATATCAAACCCCCGTTACATTAGGCAATGGAGGGAAACTTACAGGTAATGCAATCAATACATTTGAAATAAATGAAAGTATGTACTCTTTAACAAATGGAGCACACGCACAAAGTATTTCTGGAGATCCAATAGGGATCGCCAGTGCTTGTGAATATGGGACACTAAGTCAGAATAAAGTGAAAGGAAAAATTTTGTATTGCATAGGATATTTGGGTCAAGACTCCATCGTCGATGAGTTAGGTGGAGCTGGAATTATCATGTCTGATTATAGCTCAGACACTGCCTTTCCTAATTTGATACCAGGAACATTTGTCAATATTCAAGATGGTGCAAAGATTGATAAGTACATCAATTCAACTAGGAACGCGCAAGCTGTTATATCCAAAACGGTAACTGTAAACATGACAGCACCTTTCATAGCTTCGTTTTCATCAAGAGGTCCACAGACAATGAGTTCAAACATCCTCAAGCCTGATATTGCTGCACCGGGGCTTGATATTTTAGCGGCCTATTCGCAATTGACGACAATGTCAAGAGATCCATCTGACGAAAGAGTTGTGAAATTCAACATTATATCCGGTACATCAATGGCTTGCCCTCATGTTTCGGGGGCAGCTGCCTATGTCAAATCCTTCCATCTTGATTGTTTCGTTGCTGCAATCAAGTCTGCTCTAATGACCACCGCAAAAAGCATGAAGATCAGACCAGATGAGGCAGAATTGGCATCCGGTTCTGGCCAAATAAATCCAAAAGTAGCATTGCACCCTGGTCTAGTTTATGACATTCAACATGATGATTACATTAGCTTCCTCTATAAACAAGGATACAACAGCTCAACTATTGCAATGGTAACCGGCAACAAAAAGTACAATTACTCAAACTTCCCCGTAGCAAAAGGAGCAGATAGCCTAAACTATCCAACCATGCATGTTTATCTGAACAGTTCTCAATCTTCTTTTCCAGGGTATTTTATCGTACTGTGACTAATGTTAGCTATGGAAAATCAGTCTACCGAGCAAGTATTAGGTCTCCAAAGGGACTTTCTATCACAGTCGTACCAAAAATTCTGACTTTCAACGGCCCAAACCAGAAGAGATCTTTCAAAGTGATGGTGAATGGCAAATTTCTTTAGGCGAGTTCATGGGTTCTCTCTGGAAGATTAGTCTGGAGTGATTCCAAGCATAATGTTAGGAGTCCTATTCTCATCTGTAGGACAACAAATAGAATTTTGCTTCAAATATATTTTCAAAATTTCATGCTTCTGCAAATAAACCCAATGCAAAGCAATTTGATCACCTCTCATTGAACTACTTGTATTTTTCAAATTAGTATATGATGTCAAGCCCTTTCAAGCAAAAAAAATAAAAAAGTGAGAAGTAAGAGAAAATGGACCCAAGGTGATGGCCTTGCCTGTATAAGTTAACTAAATTAATAAATGGAATCATATTTTGGTTCTTATTATGCTACTATCAATTGGGAAATGGATTAATTGGCTTATAATTCAAGAATAATATCTTGTTTATTCCAGGAGACAACGGAGAAGTACGAAAAGCTTACTAGCCAAATTAATTTTTATGCACATTGACCTTAGGGAAAAATTAAATATTTTGGTTAAAAAAATAAGAAATTGATTATATCGAGAAATTTTTAAGAATCACTTGTCAAGTTTCATGATTATTATGAAACACCTATTAAATTATTATGTTGCAAAAGCAAAGAATTTAGATTAGTTAATTGTGAAATGGAAAGTGTAACATAAATTATAGGATATTCGAATGTAATAGAACAAAATCGTGATTATATTTATTTTAGTAAACTTAAAGGTCTTAATTGTGTACGATATTGCACTGGTATTGATCGTGCACACGAATGTATTATCATATGTCTTTGGAACCCATTTTCACGAGCCTAAATTTAATTACTATCTTATTAAAAACAACTAAATTTCAATTTTTCTTTCATCTTTTTTAAATTTGAATTTATGGTTGTATTTCTTGACTACATTATAAAATTTTCTTTTTAAAATTCTTTACACAAAATTATAATTTTTTATAAAAAAATATTTATATTTTCATTCTCTTCTTCATTAAAAAAAAAAAAAAAAAGAGGAAGAAAAAGAAGAATAAGATAAAATGACCATCCACAATGGAGACCAAGAAATTATGTTTAAAAAATATATATATATCTCAAAAGTTGGGTAGACACGTGCCCCCAGGTCCGCCAATGTTGGTGGGCAACTCCCCAACCAATTTATGCAGTTACAATGTCATCCTCTACATTTTTCTCAGTAGCTTAACCTCTGTTTGGCAAATTTATTAACATTTTATGAGTATTATAAATGTGTGTTTAAAATTAATATTTTATTTTGATTGAATTTGTGAACAATTAATAAAGTTGTATCCAGACAGAGGCGTAGCCTCCAACTTATCTATTTTGGTGAGTATTTATCTTAGGGAAAATTGCAGTCGAGATACAAAATATTTCAGTTTTTTGCAAACTTTGTCCGAACTTTTCATTTGTGTCACCCATAGTACCAAACCTTTAAAAAATCGCAGCCCAAGTTCAAAATAAC
The DNA here is from genome assembly GCA_903798355.1 of Fraxinus baroniana. Lineage (NCBI taxonomy): Eukaryota > Viridiplantae > Streptophyta > Magnoliopsida > Lamiales > Oleaceae > Fraxinus > Fraxinus baroniana. Next base: position 15,150 of record CAIGRO010037205.1, on the reverse strand, counting down.
GATTTCCATTAGCTTGAACCCAAAAACTGTCAATTGACCCAGAAGTTAAAAATCTAATAATTTTCTTTCTCAAAATAAATAAGGGTATTTTGGACATTTCCGTATTATATAAAAATTTTAAAAAAACAAAAAACAAAATCACAACCCTCACCCCATCTCCTTCTTCCCCAATCTCAACACCCCCCACAAACAAAGGATTTATCTATTTGTACCTAAAATTTTACATAATATTTTATCTAATAGACACGTGGCGACCCCCTATTTGGGGTAAAACATTTGGTTTGGTACGTGTAGATGACTCAAAAACAAAAGCCTCCAGACCAAACTCCCACCCCGCCCCAACCACCACCGATCTCCACCGGCACTCATCGTCACTACCACCTTCTCTTTCAAACACACCTCGAAAATCCACAATCCACCATCACCACCTTCAAACATACCTCGAAAATCCACCATCGCCAACTCCACAGTCAAATGGCTAGAAGACCCCAATTGCTTCCGCCATCATCGATGGATGAAAACAAAGAAAATGCTGACAGAAAGGAACCCTACGCCAACACATGATCAGGAGCTTATTAGATTCGGTCGGCTTCACCAAACAATCTATATCTAATTTACCAAAATCACAAACAGAACCCAAACCCGAAAAATAACAGCAATCAAATTGTTCCCAAATTTTCCCAAAAAACCCATAAAGAATTTAACATAAAAGACTACCTTCAGAAAATATCGAGAATGGGTGGCTCAAACACACCCAAAGAATGGCATTTATGAACACCGACCGTGGCAGGTAGTCAAAAACAAGGAAAAAAAATATATATGAGAACTTGTTAGGTTGAAATAAAACTCCCTTCAGAAAATATCTTTTAGCTTGTTGCTGCTGTTATTGTTTTTACAAGGGCAAGGGAGGCCAGTTAGAGGCATTAGACAGTGACTGTAGACGCTGAATCGTTTCTTAGGCGAAAAGTGAAAACTCAGTCATAGTCTTGCTACCTCATCTTCCACAGTCGAACCACCACCACGTCACCCAAAATTAAGGGAGATTTCTCTCAATGTTCAGGGCTCAGGTAGAGCGCCGGTGGAGATCGGTGGTGTTTTGGGGTGTTGGGGTTGGGGAAGAAGGAGATGGGGGTGGGGGTGGTGTTGTGATTTTTTTTTTTAATTTTTTATATAATAGGGAAATGTCCAAAATGCCCTTACTTTATTTGAAGAAATTTATTAGATTTTTAATTTCTGTGTCAACTGACCGTTTTTAGAATCAAACTAACGAAAATATTTATTTTGGACTTGGGCTGCGATTTTTTTAAAGGTTCGATGCCGTGGATGGCACAAATGAAAAGTTTGGACAAAGTCTGCAAAAAATTAAAATGTTTGATATCTCGATTGCAATTTTTCCTTTATCTTATGAAGAGGTGTGCATGTCACCGATTCCGCGGGATAGTTATGCGAAAAAAAAAAAAAAAACCCAATTTTATCTATGAGCCCAGCCCCTTTTGCTTACCCAACGTAATTTTCTAGCTCCTCCTCTGCAAGCAATACCTAGCTCTGTGGAATTTGGCCAAGTATGTTGGAGTTTTACAAACTAATTGCACCACATCTCATCTTCATCGAAAGAGTATTAAGCTGCCTACAATTAGTTATATATATATATCGGGTTGTAAATGAATTGAATTTGTCCATATCCGATCCAATAATTCAATGGATAATTGATTGTTAAATATATATCTGCTTTGCTATATTATTGGATATTTGATCCAATAATTTGATCCAAAATTTAAAAAATTAAGAAGATATAACCAATGTTGGAAATCAACTTATTATTTAGGTTCAAATAGTCAAAAATCGAAGCAATGGCCTTATCCCCTATTTATAACTTATTCCTTTAGCTTCCTTTTTTTTTTTTTTTAATGAAAATTGATGTGGGATGGCTTATGGGTTTTTAAAAGGCAAAAGAAAACTCCCTACAAATAATTCATAGTGTACAAGTGGATAGACTTCTTATTTTATTTATTTTACACTTTGAATTTGATGACTTTTTATTCTAAATTTTAGTTTTCTCATTTATTTGTTTTAGTAAAAAAAAAAAAAAAGCATGCGATAAAAATATTCAACCGACTTAACTCTGTATAGCAAATCAGATCAAGTTGTTATCGGATTTATCTATATCTATATTTGCTCCATTTAGTTTGGGATTTTAATCGGATTATCGGACTAAGACCCTAAATTCATCTCCCATTAATTATATCGAATTCAGGTCAAGATTCAATTCATTGACAGACCTAGGTATATATGCTATTTATTTAGACTAATGAAAAGTTCAAGTGACATTCATTGATATGATATTTTAAACGAAACTCCTTTTTTATATTTAAAATGATATATCAATTGATGTCACTTAATTGATATTTAATCGGTAGTCTAAATAGATAGTATTATTATACTCATAAAATAAAGGGAAAATTACACGGTTCCAGGCTTTTAAACTTCAAAGTGCAAATGTCAGGTGCTAAAGTTTTTTAGTCATGATTCAGGTATTAGATTAATAAATTTATATTTTTATAAATTTATTAATATTAAAAATTTAAAACCCTAATTTTCATTTTTCCTCTCTCTCTCTCTCTCTCTCTCTCTCTCTCTCGCTCCCTCCCGCCTCTCCCTCCCGCCTCTCATCGCTCCCGTCTCCCTTTTTCAGCCATCGTCGCCGGAGACCAATACAGTGGCACGAAATTCCCTGCAACACCTTCGATCGCTAACCGACAGCGGCCGCGCACTCCCTGAGCAGCGGCGACACTCGCGATCTGTTATTATTCACAACACCTGCGATCGCACTCCATTATTATTCACCACTAGAAGTTGGAGCCTCGCGATTTGTTCGGTGCTGCATGTGGTGCTTAGAGTGTCGCCCAACTCGAATATGAGGAAGGAGATTGGGTGTCGTCTAGATGGTAAGGTTGCTAGTGATTTTGATCCCAAAATCGCGATGGTGGTTGTCAGAACGGCGAAGCTGCTGAGATACCGTTGCGTTTTTGTTTTCGATCTGCCTTCTATCTCTTCTCTTCTCTTCTCTTTCTTAGACATCGTCGTGTTGTTATTGTGGTGGTGGTGTTGTGGTAGGGGCGACAACGGGTTTTGTTGGTGGTGTGTTTGGCATCGATGGGGGTGGAGGTGGTTTCGATGCGCAGCGTCGCGATGTTGTTGTGATGTGGTGGTGTGTTGGCATCAACGGGGGTGGGGGTGGGGGTGGGGGTGGAGGTGGGGGCGGGTTTGTGGTGGGTGGTAGTTGTGGTGTGGTGGCGGTGATGTCTGTGTTGTTGAGGGGACATAGTGGTGGTGGATCTGGTTGTGGGGTTGGGATTTGTTTTTGTTGGATCTGGTGACAGTTTTGTTGGTGGTGGCGCCGTGGAGTGGTGGCTTTCATTGGTGGTAGTGGTGGTGATGATGTGACGTTGGTGCCGCTGTGGTGGTGCCGAGGTGAGGGTGTTCGCAAGTGGCGGTGGCATGTGACCCACTATTTGGCGTATGTGACCAAAATTCAGTAATCTGCGACTAGAAATATAATCGGTGACCAACCATTTTGTTACATGTAACCTAAAAATTATATAATCTGTGACCGTGAAAAAATCTGTAACCAACTAATTTTGAAATATGTGATCGTGTGACCTATAAATTTTGATCTTTGATCAACTAATTTTGAAATATGTGACCAACGAAATATTTTTGAGGTGTGACCGTAAAATAATTTATGACGTATAAAAATTATTATCCGTGACTGAAAAATAATATGTGACTAATTAAATTGTAAATATGTTACCGAAATCGGAATAATTGTCGGAATCGGAGCAGTCGTCGGAACGATCATCGGAAAGTCGTCGAAGATGTGGTCGAAATGGTCGTCGGAATAGTCCCCGGAGCAGTAGGGATGGATTAATTATATTATATTAGAATTTAAAAAAAAAAATCTAATTTTTGAATTTTCAAACTATAAACCTGATTTGTGAATTGGTATAAAGTATACATCTGAATTTTTATTTTTTCCCTAAAATAAACACTAAAGGTGTGTTTGATGTACATTTTTTAGGAGAGAATGTCTTTTTTTTTTTTTTTGTGATGGTGAATATGTTGTTAAAAAGAAGGAAAAGTTGTTGATGTGATGTAAAATATTATTTTATTGAAAAATGTGTGGGTGAAAATGAGTAGAAGAATGAGAATAAAAATTATAATGTGGCTCAAACAAGGGTTAAATAGTAAATAAAGGAACGTAATGTGATTATTGGTTCTTTGAAATGGTTGGAATTGTAACAAACTACGTGGGCCCATTATCCCAAATTGAAGCTTATTACTTTATATTTTGAAATCAATCCATGACTCCTTTTTTCCCCCACATGCCAAATCTAATCAAATATTCCCTCCACAAGGGAATCTTCAAATGAAATATGCGGAAGAAAAAAAAAAACAATATCTTCTTCATGGTATGCATGGCATCTTCTTCAATATCCAATTTTGCCTAACTGTTTGAAGTTTCAACCAAAAAAGAAAAACCTTTTACGTGCTTATCCGAATGAACCAAGTTGTGTGTGTGTGTGTTTGTGTGAGAGACAGAGACAGAGAGAAGGCATATAGAGACCCACAAGAAGATAATTCCAGATAACTGGATAAGTTCCATTCTCTCTATATATAATTATTGCAACGTCCCTACAAAGATATTTGGTCAAAGAAGATGTAGGATGAGGCTAAAACTAATCGATAGCCCCTGTGGTAGAAAGGTTTGAATGAACAACGTTGTTTAATTAATATTAATATCAATCAGAATATATGGATTCAAGTTGATTATCATTCATTTAAATATTTTAAGCTCGGTAATACAAATTAATCATATAAGCTAAGGGTGTTAAGTGGGATGAGCCGATTGCGAGTCGGGCGCAAATCGAGCAGTAAAATACTCGTGTGAGCCTCTTTCATGAGTTGGTAGGCTCGCGAGCTTGCTCATAAATTGGTAGTGAAATTAATTTTCACTATAAAAAATTTGAAGAGCTGTGAATACCTTGAGAGCTAGCTAGACTCGCACGTTAGGTTGAGTAGAATTTGATGGTGGGCCACCATTGGTGGCTATTGAACGAGTCGACTTGGCTTGCGAGCTTGCATATAAATTGTGAGTGAAATTCAATTTTTTTACCATAGAAAAGTTGAAGAGCTGCGAACATCTTGCAAGTCGCCTCGTACGATAGGCTGAGTCAATTCGAAGTGGACAATTGAACGAGTCAACTCGACCCATTTAATACTCTTGCACGTTTAATTAAGGAACCGGAGTTGGTACATTGGACATGGACGAATACAATCTTCATGGAGAGGTGGGCCTATAAATAATAGTGACAATTTCATTTCATTGTATACTGATAACTTCACGTGCTCAATCGCTATATATCTCTTCTTCAGTTTGTGCTCTCTCACAGTCACAATCCTATTTCAAGAGTTCTTGTTTCCGCGTCGGTTTATCGGTTAGGTCGTTTAAGGAAAGGCAATCTAAATCTCAATCAATATATCCGAGGTAGTTTTGTTCGTTGGTTGATAGAGAAAGCATAATTTTAAGGATATATGGAGAAGGCAAAGCAAGCAGCGAGTGGTTCCTCTTCGTACGTTACTATGGATGATCTCTTTGGTCCCCAAATCTCTCCAAAATCTTCATCCTCATCCACTACCCTCTTTGGATCTATTTTTGGTCCAACCCCCACGGTATTGTTCTCTTGTTCTTGCCTTAATTTGTTGCATGTTGAATCACCCCTCGGAATTTTTGCTGTTCATCAATGTTTTCACCATTAGATCACGCTCTATGTTTTAATAAGTTAGCGATATGTTTCTGTAAACTTGCTTGACAGAGATATGGAGTAATTTTTTAAATTTTTATCAATAGGTACACGGGAAAAACCCTTCTCATTCCGATGCTATAGGTTCATCAAGAAAGAAAGATTTCGACCCTAAACAGGGAACTTCAGGTTTGACATGATGATTAACAGTCAGTTTTTTTCCATCAGTTGTCAAGCAGTTTCTATTCTAGGCTTGCTGAAAATATTCTTTTAAGTAACTGTGTTTGAGTTTTTGTTCTTTTTTCCCCAGATTATACGGTCCAGAAAAGCAGGGGAGAATTCAAGAAAGACAGTAATTCAATTGATGAGAATGGAACGAATATCAAACCGTGTTACTTCAACTCTTCCATATATTATGGCGGCCAACAAATGTATTCTCCAACTAGCCAGAATAACTATTCTAGCAATAGTGTAAGTACAGTGTAAAATATCCGTGAATCTTTAGAATATTGTTCAGTGTCGTTATCTTTTCTTTGTTTCATCAGTTCAAGAAAGATGGAGGAGATGTCGATTCGGATGAAAACGACACTCACATCGCCTCAAGAGGAAATTGGTGGCAGGGTAATACAAACATCTTCTTATTAAGTTTAATTCTAATTTGTGAGAACTAAAAATTCTTACTCCAATATTTATCTGCAGGATCGCTATATTACTAATACCTTCCTTTACTATGGCAAATTCTGCTTTAAGAGCAGGTATTTAAATTAGAAATTTATTATACGTTTTTCTGAGCATTTTCCGAACACTTGATATTGTCTTTTACTCCTGTCGTGCTGTAACATTTTTGATCGAGTTGTAACTTTCTTTGCTAATTTTGCAGGGTTATGAGACTCTTTTAACTTCTAAATCAAGGAATAACCTGTGGACAGTGTGAACATTGCAACATTTTACTTCCCTTTCTTACCATTTTGTCTATCTTGTTTCTGTAACTGAATTTGGCAAGTTTTGTACTCGAAATGATCAATCATTTAGGAAAAACTGGACTTCTCTATGTTCATTTTGCACTACACTGCCTTTATATGCCCAACTTAAAGCAGAAATTCTTTTTTTTTTCAGTTGCAATAATTAATCTTTAATGTCCTTAAGTTGTGACCCGAAGACGGGTAGCTATAGAGAGTATCAACATCTCCGTCCAGATCTTTTCTATAATGCGTGCCAAATGTACTCTTAGTGCATGTTTGTTATGTTAGTTTTGTCTTTCCTGACAACATTTGATGTGCTTGGTTTGTTGCACGAGTTTAGCTTTTTTTCACGACAATCAGAAATAGTTACAGAAAACATTTCATGAGGTGGTCGAGTTGAGTGTGTTCCCTACAAGCAACCATCTTGTAGATGCCGGGTTGAAAATGGCAAGCATAATGTCCAATTTGAAATTCAACTGAACAAGATGTTCACTATTTATTCTACACTGGATCAGAGATTACATTTGTCATGTTATTACATATTTGACATATGAGACTGCACGGGTACATGGCTAGCAATCTTAAGTCTTCGGGACTTCAAGGCAGTGTATACGCTGCAAAAAAAGGAAGAACTATGTCAAACAATGGAACAAAGCAGCAGAAAGAACTGAAAACGTGTTTAGTACGCACTATGAACAGTACAGTGGACAAGATTTTAATAAACATGCTATAAATTACTTACGCCCACACTTATAACCCACAGGGCGATCAGCAAGGTTGCATCGTTTGGGAATTGTTATGGCAATTTCTGGGTTGACACCAGAACTTTTAGCAGTATCAGAGAGCATAACAGCGCAAAGGCATTTGGGGTTCCGTCCCAAAGTCTTCACCTGAGCGCAGCATTTGCTGGAAACAGGAGCATTCGCATCCTGCGCTGCAGATGCACATGGAATAAGTTTCATAGCTTCCATGTTGGGGTTTGCTTTCCCGCATTCACCAACTCCATATGCTCCATTGAAGCTGACAATTGCCAGAACAGTGAGGACTCCCACGATGTAAAACAACTTCTTCATTTCCATTTTCGTTTTGATTTCTCCACTTGAGATGCAGAAACTCCGTTGGGTTTTATATTGATCGTGGAGCTTAACAGAAGTCGGGAGCTGACTCGAAATCCATTACAAACTTGTAATGGAGAAAGCACAGATGGAGACTCCAATTTTGTATTGCTGCACTAAGCAATTAAAAGTTCAATTGCAGGGATGTGGCAAGCTATGGAGGATGAAATTCTACTACGCGTGCAAACTTTGTTTTGTCTTTATATGCAATCAGAATTTAGAATCGTCATCTCACCAACCCCAATAACAATTTCTTATAATTAGTAGTGCGTGCTGGGCCTGCTGGCCACCCAACTAAGAAGAAAATGGATAATAAAAAAAATCTGAGTTTTGATACATGTTAACTTTAGATTAAGGTATAATTGGGAGTTACATCTCCGCCATTTCAATCCCATGCATCTATTAGTTACTTTGATCATGATTACAAATCTTAAATCTTTTGACGCAGCAGTGTTGCTTTAACAAAGCCGTTTTGGGTTTATTCCATATCGAAGTCAACCTAGAAATGTAGACCCGGTCGTGATGGGCAAACACAAGCTGGGTTTGCACTCGTAAATTTGCCAGGCGTGTTCATGTCTAAAAAATAATGTATTTCGCACAACCCATGCTAGGCAGTGCAAGAGTTTACCAACTTTTTCGGTTCTTTTCTGCAGTTGTTTTTCTTTTTGAAAATAGGCCATTCCGGCAAATCCCAGGCAAGCAAAGGTCTACAACAGTCAAGACCAGCACAGGCCAATTGTATGGGGAGGCTGGCCTGGGGCAAGGCCTGCAACAAGTCAGGCTAATTACATGCTACACTGTCCGGGTCTTAAAGCGCGACACAACGCTAAGAAAGTCAAAGTTAATACGGTTGGAAAACCTTCGATATATCCTACCTGAATAATGCTATTCAGCACCGATCTAAATAGCGCAAGAAGTCTATTTTTAATTGTCTTATGAATCAAAAATGCATCCCAACTTTATTGGATAATTAAATGTAGACTCTCACTACAACCAGACTAGTGCTAAGCATCACTAAACTAGATAGCATAACCCATTCTGATTCTGAAAACTGTGATGAACGCACCACCCATGCCACCATGGGGAAATGAGTACTGCCTTACAAGGGTTTGGAAGTCTTTTTTATTTCCCTGCCCTTCTCTCAACAGGGAAGGTCGCCCTGTAACTGTAAGATAGAAATGGCCATTTAGAATCTTGATTAATGTAAGAAATCTGCTTTGCCAATATTTACATGCAACAGGTTGGATCTATATGATGTTATCCTAAACAAATTGGCATTCAATAAAACGATCAAGAAAATACAACAGTGGCTCAATAATACATCAAGGAACATGTTACAATCCATGTAATACAGATTTTTTTGGACGATTTCTCTGTAAGGAATCAATTTTCTTTTGTGATTTTCTCCCTTTCCACCTAAAAGAAACCTAGAGTTAACTTATACAAGGCTAAGGATTTTACCGCTCTATGCAATGTGATCTAGACTCCCTATGTGTGGAATATGGTTCCTTCCCTTCGATGCTCAAACTAGATGTCCCTTCGTTACATCTGTTAGAAGTAGAACCCGTGTCTTCAAGAATACTGCCAGAACTTTTCACCTTTGCATCACCACCAAGATAATTAGTCAAGACTCTTTTAACCCCTAAGCCACGACGTGGAGGTTTGTTACAATTTCCACTGAGAAATGGAGTTCTCTCCCCTTTTGCAGGGCTTATCAGTGGCGCAGGGGAAAAGCTAGGTGTGGCAAATGCTGATCTATAGGGAGTGCCTGAGACTGGCACCGAATACGGATTTGAGACCCTTTTGTGAGCTATTACACTGACTTTAGGTACTGATGAGAGTTTATCAGACTTGGTCAGGTCATCCACGTAAAGTAGATCATCAATACGTGCCACAATATTGAACGCCAGACTTTCCAAGACCCTTGAGTAGCTCTCCAAAATGGACTTCCCAACATCCTAGAGAGTTTTCAAAGTAGTCAATCATTTTATTGATAATATACGGTAAAAGAAGGCATTTCAATGAATAGAATATTCAGTAGAAGTCAGTAGTGGTATATTACCTTGTTGCACTGCATTTTGCTTGCATCCAATGTCGTTTGTGTTAAGCCTGGGAACCGCTGCTTCAAGCATAGCAGGAGACTTTCAGCTCTTTCTGCAAGCAATTCCCTCTTATCTCCATCTATCATAAAATCCTTGACCATCTCCCAAGAAGATTTGGCAGTAGAACGGTTTGGATTAGCAGGGGGTCTCTGGTGAAGCCTTCTACGCCATACATATATTGATGCCTCCACGCGGTTCGCTATCTCTAAAGCAACATGTTCAGACGATAGATCAAGGCAATCAAGCAAGCACTCTGATGAGAAATGCTCTGAAGTGATGTACCGATAGATGACATCCCCTAAGCAGGCTCTCCCATTCTAGAATTTAAAAAGAGCATTTATGGTGTAAATTAACATCACATTGTGATACACATAGGACTAAAAATAACGTGAATTCTTGCAAATCCTATTTCTGTCAAAGGATAGCAAAGTACGAATATTGCCAAAGAGCATTTATGGTGTAAATTAACATCATATTGTGATACGTAGTGGACTAAAAATAACGTGAATTATGGCAATTCCTATTTCTGTCATAGGATAGAAAAGGACGAATATTGCCATAAGAATTATAACAGCTTCGGTATAAACCTTGACAGATTTAATCTTGCTTGTAGAAACGGTCCTGATCGTAAGATATAAAGGAAAAAGTAGCAGGAACGAATTTGTATCTTTAATTAATAAAGAACTTAAAAGAACTACACACAAAAAAAACTTGAAGCCAGAAGCATTGTAACTAAGAGCTTTTTGTAGGAATAGCAACATAGTAGCAATACAGAACTGGTAGCCGTAACTGCATTTGAAGCACAATCATCAATATAGTGAAAAATATGAAAACAGAAAGCCTAAATTCGAGAATGTCGAACCTTTGGAAGAGTTTCTAAGTATGATTCTGGAACTTCCATCTCTGCCAAGGCAATGCCGTTAATAGCCATAGCAGCTTTAAGAATCTGACTTGTGCATTCACGCTTGTGGTTTAATTGCTTTCTTGTGTTCTCAGGAATACCGTCGGAAGGGACACGTGGTACAGGTAGCCACCATTTGTCCTCCTGCCTCTGAATGGATTTGTGAATTGTGGCTGATCCATCAGCCTCTGGTGCTATTATGCCTTGGTCAACGTACCAAAATTCTGTATGAGTAAAACTATCTAGGATTTCCTGAAAGATCAGAATATACCACATTAAAGGGAGATTCAGACTAGAAAAGAAGTGCCAAAAAGCACACAAATTTAACACTCACGAGTAGCAAGTTGTCAAGTTTGCGAAGAGCTGGGAGATTAATAAATAGATCCGATCTTGAACGGCAAGTCATCACCTGATGAGAGAGAAGAGGAAATTATGATTTTCTTAGACATTAGAAAATAATTTTAGTTATATATAATCAAGTTCATTATCACTATTCTATAAGCCAGTGCTATGAACATATTTCAATGCAATTTCCATAATAATAAGGGACAGAGAGTCAAGGATCAAATTAAATGGTTAAAGTGAAGTAGACTTAGGATAAAGGATCAAAATCAAGGGTGAAAGTGAACTTTGGAAGTGTGCAACAATTAGACATAAAGCCTTGATTTTTAAAATGAAGGATACCTCCAGTGAAGACAACAATAACATGAATACATGAAGCAAAGATTTATTGAAACATTCTATTGGTAGTGGATTTTGAAGACATGAAAACTACCTCAAGCTTACTGCCATCAGGAAATGTTTGCCACGAGGGTTTCAATTCAACTATGTGATCACTTACACAGAGAAGCCATTCCATCTCTCTTCTCCACATCGATTTCTTTGCAGAAGGCAATGGTTCCAACCTCCACAATTGTCCAAATATAGTGGCTATACAATAAGGATTCAAACTAAGTCATTAAATCATAGCACACAACCCCAGAGGATTAATTGTAAACCTTAGAATAACAAAAAATAAAAAGTTGGAATAATCTTAATCAACTTGACACAAAAATAGACTCATTCAAGTCGAAAATCAAAAGAGTCTCCTCTAAGGATAAAGTAAAGCTATTTATAAAGCTGGATAAAGTGCAGAAGTGAATTATACCAGATAGATTGGTGATGGCATTCGAAATCGCCAATGCTGAGCTAACCCCTTTACCACTTCCAGACATGTCCTCACCAAGCAACAATTTTGCAAACCTCTCTTTCATCATCTCCGTTTCTATTCAATTCCATCAGAGATTCAGCTCAGAAGGGTAAATTTAGGCAAAAGATCGCCAAATTACCACTAAATTGCATTTCATTTCTTTCTTTTTCCTCTTTTCCATGGGGGAACAAGGGGTACAGATACCCAAATTTGTTTGTCGATGAGCTAGAAGTTAAATCATTTGACCAACGAAAGCAGAAATTCAAAGACCTCAATAAAAGAAAAGAAATTTACCAGACAGTTTTGAACCCTGCTTCTTTAAATTGGAATTTTCATCAACAGCATTCAAATGGGATTCTCCTTTTTCTTCAGAGACGTCATTTTTCAAACAATTGGTAGTCAGCTGGGCCTTTCTTATAGGCCAACCCAAAGGACCCGAAGAACTACGAGAACTCGATTTGCTATCAGAGCTAGTGCAACTGCTGTTGCTTCTTGACTCAGTGACAGAGTCACTACTCGTTGACTCAGATCCCTCTCTCTTCTTGATCTTCACAGCTACCTCCATTAAAACAACAAAATCCCAAAAGCCAAAAAGGGCAAAAAAAAAAAAAAAACGAAAAGAAAAAAAATCCTAATAACAAGAAAATGGGTTCAGCTGATCTTGTTCTGTTTGTAAAATGGGTATTTTAACGGCCATCGAGAGTTCAACTTCAGAGATCTATCTTTTACAAGTTCTTGAATGGTAAACAGAAAATAAGACAAAAAACCCAAAGATAAAAAAACAAAAGTGTTCAAGTCTTTGAGTTTGCCCGTTGCTGAAACATAATTGGTTTTCTGGCACAACGGTTTTATTCTCTGAAGCTCTCTTGTTTCTCTCTGTGCGTGTGTGGGGATGGCGATGGCGATGGGGGATGAGGTGGGGAGTTGGGGGGACTAGAATTTGATTTTTAAAATTTCAAGGCAACTGCCAAGTGCCGAGGCGAAGAGGCTAACGTCTATTTCTGGACTTTGGAGGTCTCATTCAAAATAATATATTGAAGAAACAGATTGGCCGTAGGGGTAACGGATGTGTCAATTCTTCACAAGTTACACTTTTTTTTTTATCTCAAAATTAAAAGTAAAAAGTAATAATTTTTAATTGGATTAGGGCTAATCAACCGGCGAAAATTTTGAATTTGGGCATTAAACATCTATAAAGTCTAGGGCTCTGTCTGATTGGGATTTTCAGCCTTAAAAAATGGATTATTGGACCGTTTTATTGTTACCTTTACTCACAAAGCTTCAGCCGCAATCCCATTTATGTGACCGTTGCTTGACTTCAACAGCATAAAAAGCAATTTTAGGAAGAAATTAATCGCTGGCAGACACGCTCTAGGACTTTTTGTGCATTGAGTAAAAAATAATTAAATCTATCTATTAATCAAGAACTTAATAATTCATAATGGCATTCCTTATTTTCTTTTTCTTTTTTAAAAATTGTTTTTATGAACTAACAATTGTGGGTACTCTTTCAACCAAACAAAATTCTTGAGTTTTTTCAAAAATAGATTATACACTATTCAATGTACTGATTATTCCATTTTACGATCATTTTTTTAATAACTGTGGATGTTCGGGTTAGTTTGCGCGTACCTCGACTAATCTCACGAACCCCTGAAATTTACAACCGGATACTCATCTCAGTGGCCCCTGAAAGGATTCGACAATTGGGAAGCAAACTCAATATCTGATCAATTGACCAACCCCTCAAGGTTCCATTTTACGAACATTTAACGAAGTAAAAACGATCATACACGTCATACATACAACAATAACTTTTCATCTTAAGAAGTAAAGAAATCGATAATTGCGGATGAAATGTGTAAAATGTTTTGCAAATAAAACAAAGATAATCTAAATAATGCTCAAAAATTATTAATTTGTCACATATTAAACTATTGAGGGTCTACAATATGTACATTGGAATGTAATAAATGAGATATAGAGTAACTACTGAAATTATTTTAAATTTATGTGTTTACAAGTTTGTTGGTGAGGTCAACCACTTCAATGATGGAGATTCAATTCATTGCGCATCTTGTGAATGCCTTAGCGTCTCCTCATAGGTTTCGTTCCTCCTCTTTTAATGTGGTGGCTCCAACAAAATTCACCTAATTTAATAGAAATTCAAAATGAAATCTCGATTACGACTCTTAACACTTCTTTAATTCTCTCGTAGAAGTACCATTAAGCTATAAAATAAAAGGAGAATCTAACGAGATTGGATATGAATGTTAGGCTTAGCTCGTAAACTTTTCTTATTTTGAGATTTAATTATCGTTAAGTTATTTTCCATTTTTTAAATTATTTCACGTATTTTAATAAATAGCATCGATATCCTTAGACCTAGAGAAATAATAGGAATTATTGACAGCCTTAGCGTAGAGTGGGTGAAATTTTAAAATTGGGTGATGCATTTAATACTACTAATTGTCATTTATAAGAGTAATTGCAGTCGAAAAGAAGTGCTAAAACACTGCCTAAACAACAAAGTCTTTAACGTTTTCTAGCCCTCATTTTGTAGCAAAGACTAGTTTTGTCTCAATGCAGACAATTATTATAGACAAATCATTACAAGTATTGTTATTAAGGTAGAAAATCGATGCAAATTATTTATTTTTAATTAAACGACATAACGAAGGAAATAGTAATATTTCCCTACTATATTAAAAGGGCAAACCCATATATTACTGTTCATTTGTCAAGTATTTTGTCTTCCCATTTTATCCCTACCAACTAATGTTTTTTCTTACCCACAATTGTTGACTAAAACAGCCCCACGAATTAATGTTTTTCCCATTTTATCCTCATTATTTACTGTTCATTTATGAAACATTTTTCATCCTCATATATCAAACAAAATGGTAATATAGACTTCTTCCTTACCCACAATTGTTGACTAAAACAGAGAAGAAGGGGAAAAAAATTAATTACGGAGACAGAGCAAGTTGTGCGGAGCACTTGATGGTTTTTTTTTTCCCTTCAATTTTTTTTTCCTTTTTTTTCAAAGTTTTTTTTCCATTCGATACCTACATATAATA
>CAIGRO010037172.1:0-22360 GCA_903798355.1 Fraxinus baroniana | reverse complement strand
CGCTAGCTGAAACAAATTAAACTAATACATAGTGCAAATATTTGCGATTTTTGCCTTGCAGTTGGAAAAGAACATTCACATACTTTTTCCTACCTATTTTTGGAGTTTTTGAAATATCGAAAAATAATTAAATAAAAATGAGTGATGTGCTGGAAAGTGCTATTTTTCAACTTTAATTCTATTGTGTTAAAAAATATATAAAATATTTCCCAAATAATTAAAGTTAAAATATTTTATTGTGTGAATGTATGGTTGAAGATGAGTACGATAATTAAATATTTTTAATTTAAACAATGTAGTGATCCTGCTTCGACTATAAAATCAGTAATTTTTATTTTTTTTATCTCGTCTCGTTGTTTAAATGAAGTGCGAGATTTTAACTTTGCGGTTTTTCTTTTGAGTTACATTCTGCAGCGAGGGAAGGATAATATTAATCCAGTTTCATGGCTGTAAAGTTGGTTTTGCTGCTTAATGACTCAACACATGATGACCAACACAAGAAGAAAAGTACCCTTTCTTTCACTATTTTCGCGGGTCAATGTGTTTTCTTCTATCTCATTAATTCTTTGTAGGAATTAATTTAAGTCACGCATCATAATTTAAACTGATTTAAGGATTAATAAAGCAATTTTTTTTTATTAAATCACTCCTTTATTTAGAGCCTATTTGGTAGAGATTAAAATCGGATTAAAATTGAAAAACTAACCGTTATTGTTGACTTTTATTAGACGGGTGAGACCCAATAAGCCAATAACGACTATATTTTCAATTTTAATTGAATTTTAATTATTACCAAACAAGCTTTAAACTGATTTACGTCTTGACATGCATTCGAAATAGATGTGCTGGAAAGTGCTATTTTTCAACTTTGTGGCAAAGCGATGCCACATTGAAGTTAAAAGAAACAAAAGTAAAGGGAGATGCAAAGAATGAAGTTTGATTTGATTAATTTGACTAATTAAGCAATAAACTCCACTTTTAATTATTGATTAATTAATCTGGGAATTTGTTCACATTCTCAACTCTTTCCTCCTATAAATGTTGGGACTTGTCAAAGCCACTCAAAAATCCCAAGAAAAACATACAATATATTATTTTCTTTAATTGAGGGTTTGAATGGCTAATTCATTGAAGCTCAATGTGGTGTGGATTGTGTTGGTGCTAATAATAGCAATAGAAGCGGATACTCCACCAGGAATAGCTAACAATCCAAGCCATGCAAGGTGTTTAATCAAAAAATACAAGCATTGTTATAATTTGGAGCATGTGTGTCCCAAGTTTTGCCCTGATTCTTGCACTGTTGAATGTGTTTCTTGCAAACCTATTTGCTCTGGTGGCTCCACCGCTCCACCACCTGATGGTAATGGTGATGGAAAGGGTGACGGTAATGGAAAGGACGACGGCAAGGGTGACAATAATGGAAAGGGAGACGGCAAGAATGGTGGAAAGAATGATGGAAAATCCCCTCCACCATCACCATCACCATCACCTGCAACTCCAACACCTTCTCCACCAACACAAACACCATCACCATCACCTGCAACTCCAACACCTTCTCCACCAACACAAACACCATCACCTCCGACTCCAGCACCTTTCCCACCAACACAAACACCATCACCATCACCTGCAACTCCTACACCTTCCCCACCAACACCAAACCCATCACCTCCCACACCAACACCTTCCCCACCAACACAAACACCATCACCACCCACTCCAGCACCTTTCCCACCAANCAACACAAACACCATCACCTCCGACTCCAGCACCTTTCCCACCAACACAAACACCATCACCATCACCTGCAACTCCTACACCTTCCCCACCAACACCAAACCCATCACCTCCCACACCAACACCTTCCCCACCAACACAAACACCATCACCACCCACTCCAGCACCTTTCCCACCAACACAAACACCATCACCTCCCACTCCAGCACCTTTCCCACCAACACAAACACCATCACCTCCCACTCCAACACCTCCCCCACCAACACCAAACCCATCACCTCCCACTCCCACTCCTACACCATCATCACCCACTCCTACACCTTCCCCACCAGCACAAACGCCATCCCCTCCTACCGCAATTCCTCCCTCGTCTCCACCCGTTTCTCCTTCCCCAACACCTCCATCATATTCTCCTCGTCCACCTTCAACCGATGTTAACGCTCTAAGGAGAAAAAGATGCAAGAATAAAGACTTCCCTCAATGTTATGGAGTGGAGCATGTATGCCCTAGCTCCTGCCCTACCACGTGCGAAGTTGATTGTAACTCTTGCAAACCTGTCTGCAGTAAGTAGATTCAAACCCTATTTTCACATTCATTTCTTGACTTTGGGTAGCACTCTGTGTTATTTATGGACATAATCTTATTATGAGGGAAATTTTGTTATTGGAAATGCAGAATGTGATTATCCAGGAGCTGTTTGTCAAGATCCTCGTTTCATTGGCGGTGATGGCGTCACTTTCTACTTCCATGGCAAAAAGGATAAAGATTTCTGCCTTGTAACAGACCCCAACCTCCACATTAACGCCCACTTCATAGGAAGAAGAAACGAAAAGATGAAGAGGGACTTCACATGGGTTCAATCCATTGGAATTCTCTTCGATAACCACAACCTCTTCATCGGAGCAAAGAAAACCGCCACCTGGGACGACGCCAAGGACCACTTTGCTCTCGCCTTGGAAGGGGCTGCCATCAACCTCCCAGAAACTGAAGGCGCGAAATGGAAATCCAAAACTCTCCCAGAAACAACCATGAAAAGGGACGCTGACACCAACAGTGTGATAATCGAAATTGAAGGGATTGTCAAGATTACAGCTAAGGTGGTTCCCATTACTGCACAAGAATCTCGAGTTCATAACTATGGCATTACAAATGAAGATTGCTTTGCACATCTTGAACTGGGATTCAAATTCTATTCCCTGAGTGGCAACGTAAATGGTGTTTTGGGACAGACTTACAGAAGTGATTACGTGAGTAGAGTGAAAATGGGTGTATCAATGCCTGTTCTTGGAGGGGACAAAGAATACGCAGTTTCAAGCCTATATGCCATAGATTGTGCCGTTTCGCAGTTTATTAAAGGCGGAAAAGATCAAGTTTCTACATTCAATTTGGAGCTGCCGAGCATGAAATGTGGCAGTCGAATGGATGGCAGAGGAGTTGTCTGCAAGAAATAGGGTTTCAAATTGCATTATGGATTAAGATGTACGAGTTAATAAAAGTTCAATAACATTGTAATTTCTTCAATTAAAAAGTTTCATCCAATAAAATTGGAAAATATTACATTCTTCTGATATGTAGTTTAATGTTGGAATTCTTCTTTTCTTTTATTTTTGGCTTATTTTGGGATTATTATTATTAGGGTAAATGGCGCAAAACGTCCCTACCTTTGCCTGTCTTTGTGGAAAACGTCATTACCTTTCGTTTCTTGATGCAGAACGTCCCTACCTTTCACTTTTTTTTGTGCAAAACGTCATTTTCCCTAATTTTTAACGTCAAATGACAATTATACCCTCCAGTATAAATAAAACAAAAAATAAAAAAATAAAAAATAAATTGCAATCTGCTCTAAACTTTTTTTAAAAATGCAGATGAGTCCAAAACACTAATTTAATTTCATCCAACATCACAAACCCTAATTCTCTCCCACATTCTCTCTCTTCCCGTCGCCTCCCTCCAACCGGCAACCTCCATCCATTCTCTCTCTACACCGCCCTCCATCCACTCACGACGTCGCTGGCCAGAAGCATGAATCCCCGGCCATTCTTTCCTCCTCCATCATGACCTCCATCTCCTCCCTTCCCCATCTCTCACCCTGGAATCCTTTCTCTCTTCCATCGCCATTTCACTGACCAACCTCCATTCTCTACTCTCCCACCCCTTACCATCCACCCCACCACCGCCTCTGGCGCAAGAAAATTGGTTCAACCGATTTTTGTCCTCTCCTGATTATGGAGGATTATGACCCTAGGTGAGTTCAATTTTTTAATTTGTCTAAGCCTTCTTTCACTCTCCTCCTTCGGCTTCTTACTCCTTCTTTGACCTCCCTCCACCCTTTGCCACCCAATGTTGCCCTCGTTGCCACCTTCTTCCACCTAACCCACGCTGCCCCCTTCTCTGCAATATCCCGCCGCTTCACCATCGACTCCCCTATCACCTGTAGGGCTTTTTATGTTGTCTGTAAGGCCATTGTTGATAATCTTGGCTATTTGTTTGAGTTTAATTCTGATATCAATAGGATTATAGTCGGATTCTGGTAGATTTCCTTGCCTAATTGTTGTGGAGTTTTGGGAATTGAGAAATTTGAGTTTTGTTGCTCCTCTGTGATTCTTAACGATTGGTCACTGAAATTACTGATAGAAATTACAATGTGTTTCTCTTTTAAGAGAACAATTTGACTTGCATTTAATAATATTTCCGTAAATTTGTCTCCTGATTTGGAACTCCAGTATTCTACAAATTCTCCAATTTGACAGTGAAATTTGGGGAATTAGGCTGTAAGACGGGGGTGGTAAAGTACAAAGAATTTTGGAAAAAGTATAGGACCGAGTGAGCGTGGTGGGAGGGGGAGGGGAGATGGACAGATGGCCAAATATCAGTCTCCAATTCGGCGACGGTGACGGGGTGGAAGAGAAGAGAGAGTGTGTATTTTTATTATTTTTAATATTTTCATAAGTTTTGAAATAATTTGCCTTTTTAAAAAAGTCTAAGAGTAAGATTGCAATTTATTTTTAATTGTTCTCTTCTTTTCCTTTTTGTTTTATATATCGGTCATTTCACGTTAAAAATTAAGGAAAATGACGTTTTGCGCAGTAAAAGTGAAAGGTAGGGATATTCTGCGTCAAAAAACGTAAGGTAAGGACGTTTTCCACAAAGACAGGCAAAGGTAGGGACGTTTTGCGCCAATTACCCTTATTATTATTATTGGATTGTAGTCTGTCAGGGTTTTGTTACTTGAAATTGCCCATCTTCAATCTTTCTTGGACTGGGCCCATTACATTTGTTGACAATGGGCTCTGGATTGTTCATGTGTGTAATGAGACATATGATCATCCTCTTTCGAATGGCACGAGTCAAGCGGCCCATGGGCCTAGCAATTAGGCTTAGCTCAAGAACCCTAACCGCAAGCCTTTTGATTTGATTTTTTTTTAATAGAATTTGACGGAAAAATATAGAAACAATTACATGCAAGATGAAAATCAAAGAAATTTAATGTAATTAATAAAAAAAACAACAAAAAATAGGGCAGCACGAACTTTACTTGCCGAGCTCCACTCAAGCTATTGGATTGTAATGGAATGAGCCGAGCTCTCACGAGCTGGTCTTCCAGCACACGAGCAACTTGATCCCATTGCCACCCTTACAAATATGGTCCTATGTTTACCATTTGCATTCACACGGGCGCATGCCTAATTCCACCCAAAATATCGTCCTCTTATTTCTATTCTCTACATTGCAAAGGGATGCTTTGGTCTAGAAATCACTTGAAGATGCTTGATGTAGACTCGACTATGAGATATGGCAATACAGTATTATCGACTACGGAGAAATAAATTTTCACCCCTAGATAAGAATGAAGAGTGTTATTAGCCTACGTGTACACATATGGCAGAGAGGCAACCACTTTGTTTTATTTACCTTTATTTGGACCACTTGACCATAACACTGGACTTACCATTATTACTCCACATTTAAAGCTTCTCTTCATTTCTTATCTAACATTCCTTCTCCTAAATTAGGACACAAATATGTATTCAAAATTTTATAGGATACTACCCTCAATAGGGGGTCGTCACTTGTCAATTCGGTCAAAAATTATGTAACATGTGTATCTAACGTAACCCTAAAATTTAAGGTCCCACATTGAAGATTTTTGAGCTACTTTTCTTTTTTCATTCTCATTATTCTACTTATTTTCAATCACACATTTTTCAATAAAATAATATTTTCAATCACACGAGGCAACCACTTTGTTTTGTTTACCTTTATTTTGTTTACCTTTATTTGGACCACTTGACCATAACTCTAGACTTACCATTATCACTCTACATTTAAAGCTTCTCTTCTTTTCTTATCTAACATTCCTTTTCCTAAATTAGGAGACAAATACGTATTCGAAATTTTATAGGATACCATAGCCAGTAATTAAAATTTAGGACTAATTTATTTGTACCTAACATGTTACATAATTTTTGACCAAATTCAATAATTTTTGACCAAATTCGACAAAAATTATATAACATGTTAGGTACATGTAGCATAACCCTAAAATTCAAGGTCCCACATTGAAGATTAAGCCCCCTGTTTGGTAAATATTAAAATTCTTATTTTCATTCTGCTACTCATTTTTTACCATATATTCTTCAATAAAATAATATTTTACATCACATCAATAAATTTTCTTTTTTTCAACCATACATTCTCCATCAATCTACTATTTCAGAATAAATTCTTTCAAAATAATTGGCTCAAACACACCCTAGGTTTTTATTTTTGGGCAGACCAAAGTCGATTCCTCTTCTGTTCTAATAATTAATGTATGAACCTTCTATCACAAAAACAAACTCAAATATTTAATGTCGAGCAGCATTGTTATATGGTACACAGTACACTGTGTCTAGTATCTTTCGGCCAGCGCCTAAATTTTGCAACTCGACCCACGGCGGTGAGTCAAACATTTTTTTGTACAATGTTGTCATCCAACAAGAAACATAATCCTCATTATAGAGCTACGACACGGTCAAATCTTAACAAACAAAATGTTCAATTGAATCATAAGCAAGCTACTTGGGACTAATGTTATCGGGTAGAACTTTCTATAGAAAGACGCAGAATAAGAAATTCAAGAGAAGATTTTTAAAAAACTTTTGAACTCGCTCCAATTTCAGTACTAAAATTCTGGTTACATGGAAGTCGCTCATAAAGACGACTTTGTAGGGCAATCGGGTACAGTAAGTATCGCCTATAATTTTTTTTTTAGCTAGTCTCTCTCCTTTCCCAATTAATTCAATGTCAAGTTCTTGTCAGACAGAGCTTTGTCGAGACATATCTTTCAACGTGTGATTGGGCTAAATTGAAATAAGGGATCAAAGCGTCGAGGGACAAAGTTTCTAAGCTAGACACAATCAATCTAAACGATGATTTAACCAATTTCTTTGGATGCCAATTTTATCGCACATAATCCAGAGAAGAAACGTACTACGTAGGGACAATTATTTGACTCACGCAGAGAGTGTGCTAACGTGTGGTCATTTTCTAGTCCATTCAGGCCCACGGACAGACCTGATGATTTCAGAAGCCCAAGTAGATTTTGGGCCCCATTTAGATCTTGATTTTCTATATACAATTATTGGATTTATTATTGTTTCTTGCTTGTTTGTTTATGAGGTGACTGGAAGCTGAAATCAAATTAAAATTACTACTAATATTGATATTGTACTGAAAGAATTTCTGTCTTCATTTTTTGTTCTTTTTTTTTTTTTTCCCTCTTGTTAACAAGATAATAAAGTGCCAAAAAAGGTCGCATGCATATCATAATTTATTGAAGTGAACGAGGCTGCATCGACCCATTCTTCATCTTATAAAAGGGATACAACAGCCATTAGGAAATGTAAGCAAATCTTTACATTATAAAAATATACCTAGAGCATGTTTGGTAACAATTAAAATCCAATTAAAGTTGAAAATATAGTCGTTATTGGGTCTCACCCGTCTAATAAAAGTCAACAAAAACGGTCAATTTTTCATCTATTTTTCCAATTTATTAAATTATTATGGTCTTTCCTTTCTTTCATGGCAATAATCCTTTTTTCAATTAAACCTGAAGAATTGTACTCCAATTCCAAAGATGCACAATAATTTTTAGCCAAATGCAGTAAGGTTAGAAAAGGTATTGACAGAGATGCATTATGTACAACAAATTCAACTACTGGACATCAATGGGGAGAGTGCCACTTTTACTATTCTTACAGCTTTACAGCTGTAAGCAGAAAAAGAGGAGAAGAAATAGATAAAAAAGGGATTTATTTTCTAAGTTAAATGCATGACTTTATATCAAGAAGCTAAAGTCTCCTACCATCATACATTATACAACCATTATTTTATGGGATTCTTCTGATTTTTATGATACACACGTTTGACATATTAGATTGAAAAATGATAGTCCGATTAAACTAAACAATAATGAAAGCTCTGTATATGGAACTAAGCGGTTCCATATCCCCGTGAGTTAAGGGTTGTAACTTGTAAGCGAGTTGCTCGCCTCGCCCCACTTGCAAGCAGATCGGTGAAGCATTCGTGCAACTTAGTTCGTAGGTGGCTCGTAATTCTCAATTCAAGTTAAAAAAAAATGATGAGCCGAGCCCGATTGTAGGTGAGCTAAGTGGCTCTTCGTTCGATCCCTATAACACCCCTACCATAAGTGAAGTGAATTAGACCAAAGCTAACTAATTTTGAATTGGTACGATAAAATCCAGTTTGATGTTTCACTTTTATAACTTCGTTTCAGACGAAGACAAAAGTGTCGATTATTTCAGATATATATATTAATTCATATAAATTCATAAAATTCACAAGCGCTGTCCATATATCCATTACTTGTTTCTATATATTTATAAGCACTCGTCCAACATATATGGTGCTTGATTGAGCTCCTTTTTTCAAAACTTATTTTAAACTACATATTTTACAATAAAATATTTTTACATGGAAATCGAAATTTTTTCATTCTTTTCTAACCATACATTCTCACGAAATTACTATTCTAAAATACATTTTTTCTCTCTCCGATATGAGGCTCAATCACTAGGCTAAATGAAGCTTTTATAAAAATATAATATTGAAACGTAAATGAATTTGGATTCTTTAGTTAGAATCGATAATCATGTTAGAACCATCTAGTAATTTCAAGACTCAGATCCAACTAAATTTTAATTTGCTGAGTTGCAATCGAACAGGTTCAATCACGCTTCGATCCACTTTGGATGGTTTCGAGAGACACGTTCATTGATGTCTATTCTTAATAATTGTTTACCAAAATTTTTCATTTATAGTTTTTTTTTTTCGACAAAGAACAAGATTATAAAGTTACGTGATATTAGGTTAATTGGAGGGTCCATTGAGTAACATTCATCCACATGTCTCACACCTCTCAAGCACTACTTACCATCAATTTTCTCTCAACTTACCTTAAGACAAGGCAACAAAATTAGGAAAGAAAACATGCTTGATCTTCCACAAATTCAAAGATTTTGTCTCCCAAATTCAAATATATCACTATCAACTTTTCTCTATCCAAGTTCATTGCCCATTTTTCAAATTCTTCCATTAAATTTAGTAATTTGGCTTTTTGTTACGAGTAATTTTCTGAAATCTCGTGTTTCATCTCAAAACGTTTAATTTTAAGAAAAAAGATTTTAAATTTGTATACAACTCAACATACGTTCAAGATAGATTACTTGAATAAACATGTATAAACACCTGTATTCGGTAAATCACTCGAACTTGTCTAGACTATTCAAAAGATTTTTTGTCGATCAATCAACTCAAAACCACGTTGATCAGGCCGCTTAACCACTTTATCAATCCCTTGTTAGGTTTGACTAGACCAAGAAACCATCGCCTTGAGTTAAGTCTATACAAACACATTTAAATGACAACTTAGATTTATTTAGCAGTCAGGACTTCTAAAAAAAAAATAGGATTAATGAGTTACTTTTAATCATGTTAGAAAATTATTTTCTCACAGTGTTTTATTCGAATAAAATCTTCTATAAGATGCATAAGTAAAAGCAAAAACTCTACCAATCGAGTCTTTAAAGAAGGTAATGCTTTATTGGGAGAAATCACATGGTATTAAGCTAATGAGAGATTTAGTTTTTAAAACGTGAATTATTATTATTATTATTATTATTATTATTATTATTATTATTATTTTAGATTAATGGCCTGTTTGGGCCAGATTTAATCTGATTTTAATTTAAGTTAAAGTCAAACAATCAATATCAACCACATTTTTTATGGTCACACATCTTTTCTACCACACATTTCAAAACCTTCTATCACAATTCACTTATAATCTGATTTTAATTTACACCAAACACCCTCTAATATGGTTGATTACCAATGTGTTGACATAATTCGGTGCAGGCAGTGAGAGAATGACAAATGGCCGGAGGTTAATTGGTGGTTTGGATTTCTTTTACTTATTATTATTGCCAGTTGGTACGCATGCAAAGCCTAAATCAATTGGTTCTTCCAAAGAAAATTAATGTTGCTTCATATTCTATAAGAAAAAGTAAACATAGAAAATAAAATTATGTGTGAGACCCATCCGTTGATTAGACAGAATTTTGCATTAAGATTTAAGAAAATATATATATATATATATTAATTTATCCTTCCAAGTGCGTTAATTTTTTCGATGACATCTTTGATGCAGACTTATGTCTCTTGCTTAGCTAAAAAGCCTAAAAGGCTAAAATGAAGTTAATTGATACTTAAGAAAAAAGAACCAGACCAAAGCTGAGTGTACAGAAAACCTACGGAACACAAACAATAGGTGGGGTCCATTTTTTTGAACAATATTTAATTCACATAGAGTCCACCCCCATGTGAGTATCTGTAACTATTCTGTAGAAGATTTTTCTGTACCAACATATTTTCCCAAAGAACAATACATAAGTCAAAATGGACATTTTTACAAAGAAAAATGAATTATCACACAAGTCAAATATATTTGCACCTGTTTGGTAAAAATTAAAATTTAGATTTTAATCTAATTCAAAGTCAACAATTAATTTTAACCACACATTTTATGGACTCATAACTTTTCAATCACACACCTCATAAAATTGTATCAAAATTTACTAAAAATCTGATTTTTAATCCCAATCGAACAAGGGCTTATTATGTAAATTAGAATAATGTTCCCATTTTGTAATTCGTGTGACTAAAAAAGAAATTCTCGATCAAAATGATTTAAGAAGGATCATGACACAAGGAGAAGATAATAACTAGTTATTACATCGAGGCAGGACGGCATTACTCTAGTCTCCCTGTCGCGTAATTTTCCCCCGCCCGATGTAGGGGGCCACGATCCCCACCCTACCCGCGTAGATTTTTTTATTTATTTATTTTTTTTTTTCAATTTTTTCCCTTAATTTTTATAATAAAAATAGTGGAATTTTTTTTATATAATATAAACAAGGGCAGGTCCCGTGAGAGTCGGTACAAATTATTTTGTAAACCCTAACGATAAAAATTAATTACAAGTATTATTCTCAAATTTTAAAATTGAATTTATCAATTCTTTATTGTTAGTTACTTCATTTGATTGTAACATTTTTGGACAAATATTTGTATTATTAAGTATAGTAATTGGCTTCGAGGGTGTTTGGAGTAGATTAAAATCAGATTTTTAGTGGATTGTGATAAAAGTTTTTGA
This sequence comes from Fraxinus baroniana, assembly GCA_903798355.1. NCBI lineage: Eukaryota > Viridiplantae > Streptophyta > Magnoliopsida > Lamiales > Oleaceae > Fraxinus > Fraxinus baroniana. Next base: position 10,905 of record CAIGRO010037172.1, on the reverse strand, counting down.
AATGTGTGGTTGAAAAGTTGTGGGACCCATGAAAAATGTGATTGATATTGATTGTTTGAATTTGACTTAAATTAAAATCAGATTTTAATTCGATAACAAACGTGACTGAATAGAAAATAAATAGTGTTTTAATTGCCTCTAGGGCATATGTCCAAGTGGTAAAAGGAGAAGGTGGAAATTAGAAAAAAATTCAACTTTGTTTGAGGCTGTCGCGTCAAGGGTTCGAATCCTGAAATTAGATTTGGCCCTAGGTAAGTGCAAGTGTACAAACAGTCTTCCATCCTGTACCCTTAGACGCATAATCTGTGATTTACTTCTTTCACCAAAGTTCAAAACAGAATAGGTGAAGCACTCAAGGTTGAGGTTCAACCTTTAAATAGTGTTTTAATTAAAAGCTAGCTAGACAGAGATTATTGTCAACCCAAAATTCAAGTTAGACATCTAGGATGTTAAGTAGGCCTGTTATCCGTCTATCGACATTCTTAGACGTCGTTTTTAGCGAACGGTCCTATCTTGTGTACATAAACGTCAGTCGCGAGGTCAAAGTCAAACCCATTGGCCGACAACAACTATTTTTCCCTTCACATGCAAACCTAACCGCTTCTCTCTCTTGTTTACAGTCAAATCATTGAAGAATTTTAGATTTTGAAAAAACTGAAAAATAATCTATTACAAGATTAAACATAAATGCGTTTTAGCTTATGATAATACAGATTTGTCCATGGATATTCTTCATAGCATTTGGTTCTTTCCCTCTCTCAGTCTCTCTCTCTCTGTAAACTGCCAGCTCTTTCTGCCAATACCAACTCCCTTGTTTTTTCTTCCATTCTTACGCATAATGGCAGAGATAATAAATGAAAGCCAATTTAATACAAAATTAATCAAAATAAATATAGATATTAAGCTTCTTCTGATAGTAATTAATGAGGGCTCCCAACAGCATCAACGAAAACTCTGCTCAGTGATGGCAGTTTCATTTGCTGTTCTTGAACCCTTCTTTTCTTCAACAGTGGCTGGTAAGCCGACGAAGAAATGCTCGATGCCACTACCCATGAATCGTTTGAGCTATCGGAACTGAATGATAATGCATCCATTACACCATTTGGACTGCTTGGAACTTCACGAAATCGACGCTTTTGAAGAAATGAACCAGTCTTCGATGACTCTGAAATAAGCTCACAGCAATCGTTCAATTGCTCCTGTAGGAAAAAAAATGTTTAAAAAGTTCAAAAACAGACCATAAGAGGAAAAATAACAAGAAGGGAATCATTAAAAGACAAATGAAAAATACAAACAAACCATGTTTATTTTGAGAATCCCAAGAAGCTGGTTTTCGTAGTCAATGGCTGCAGTGCAAAGTTCTACTTGATGTATAACGCGAAGCAGGGTTGCAGCAGCAACAACAGAAGGCAAATAACGTGCGAATCTTGAATCTGAATAGTCACAAAATCAAACTTAAATTATTTGTAATATACAAAATGTTGGTATACATGAGAGTTGTATCATATATGCTTACCAGGGATAATAGAGAAGATGAGATTTTCACATTTCCTTAGAAACTCCAAGTGAATATAGGATTTTAATCCAAGCCTTCTTATTATATGATCAATAAATGAAAGAGGAGTCACTGGATTCATCCTCCATTTGAGTGCAGAAAGCACCAAAAGTTCCATTCTTTGAATTGTCTTCGACTCGAACACATAATTTGCATTCTCCACCTGTTGAATCAAGATTAACAAATTCAAAACCAAAAAAAAATGCAAAAGGAGGATCTTCAAGTGCGTGTTTGATATACAATACTAGAATGGAATGGAGAGTCGGGAGCATACTTGAAGGTCTAAGAGGAGAGGAACATGGGTTTCTTCGACCTTTGCAGCCAAAGAAAGACAAGTGACTGCTGCAAGTTGAATCATCCATGGCTTATCTTTCTGAAAATGAAAGCTGTAAAGAAACCTATCAAGATAATTAACTGCAAGAATTGCAGTTAATGCTGAAAATCCATAATGAGCATTCACTTTCAAGATCCATTCCACGGCCTGTTTTCGAGCAAGACAAAGTGAAAATTCGATTTCAACATTATTGATTGATTCAAAAAAGGTTTCCTTCTCTTTGCAGAACAGAGATTGAAGTTCTTCATCATCCCAGAACAGATCTTGTTCCGTTAACAGCACCGAAAAAACAGAAATAAATTTGCCATCAAAATGATTATTGAAAATGATTTCACTCTCTTTTTCTTCAACTTCACCCCATTTTTCTTCTTCTTCACAGTAAAGAGAATCAAACAAAGAAGAATCAGAATCTAGATTTTTCTCTATAGCCATCTTCTTCTGAAAAGAAGAGGTTTGTAATTTTCTGTGTTCATTCTACAAAACAAAAAACAAAAAGAAACCCAAACCCCATTTTCATCCTTCAACCTTTTCTCTCTATATATGACTCTCTCTCTTTCTCTGTGTTTCTCTCTCTGAATCTGAATGGAGACTGAAGAACTCAGGTCTCAAAAACAGAGAGATAAAGGCAGTGATTTTATCAGAGTGGTTATCACGCTTGTCCTTTCTTTATGCTTTCAGATTGTAGTAATATATTGACAATTTTTTTGTTTTTTACTTTTGCAATTTTACGCTGTATTGGACAGCGTGTTTTGCTTGGCGGGCAAAAACGTAACGGCACACACACTGACACCAAGTAGGGTCACGAGAAAATTATTGGGCATAGAAACAAGAACCATGCTACATTTACATCATTGGTACACATCTTTATGCACATCCCTCCCACTTGTGTGTGGGGCCCACAATGTGAGGTCCATTGTGGACACCACACATATGTGAGAGGAATGTTTACAAAGATGTATACTAAAAATGTACACTTGGCTTTTTCCCTAGAAACAACATCAACACACACTGTGCAAAATATAAATGAATGTTATGTGGCCCCTGTGCAAAGGATTAAGGTGAGATAATTTCAGTTGAACTGACAGTCGTAGTGTGAGGGTTAGATTTTTGTCTCTAACAAGATTTGAAATTGAACTTTTTATGGGCACCGTATGACAACTCTTGTACCATGACCTGTTGAAATACATCTCGCGATTTACCTCTTCCACAATGCTCCAGGGGCGGAACCTCAAAATTAGGGTTCAACCTTTTTTAAATGAATGTTATGCGAGTTGAAGATTTTACCCTTTACTGAGTCGTATGAAAGTCACGTGTTAATTATATACTTGTGTCGAAGGAAGAAAATAAAAAAAAAAATCATTAGATTTTTTTCTACCTTACTATGAACTATAAAGCATGAAATGGTGTGATATTGTGGTAATGATGGCCAACTCATCCAGCTAACTTAAAATAAATACATTATTACGTACTACTAAAAGTTAAAACACAGTTGTTATCCAGTTAATCCATAATTAACCACCTAATTACAACGCTAACAACAGTCATTTCATGATTCTTATTAAAGTCAAAAGCGGCCCACAATTTCTGTTTCAAGTTCAAGATGAAGGACCTTACCAGATTCTCAAAATCATTTCTCCCAGACTTTCTCGTTCCTTGGGATCACACCTCGTGCAACTACCGGTCTATGTGTTCAAGCTTTTAAATTCTTACTTATTTTTTGCTTTGAAAGAGTATCAACCCTCTTACTTTTCACGAATTTCTCTTAATGTCCTCCAAAATTCGAACCAACGACTTATATTTTATGAGAGATTTAAGTTAAATCATGATCTCAATTGAGCAAGTTGTTCAGCCGATATTAGAATTCAATTTAAATCTCTCTTCGAAACTTGAAGGACGCAACAAAAAATTGTGAAGAGTACTAATGTGGTCACAAAAGGAACACCTCGAGCACGAGGATTCCTCATGCTTGTTTATCACAGTTATGGAGACCAATATGATCGAGTATCAAATAGTCCTCGAGGATACTCGAGGACTTCCGGTGAGTGCCAATGGCAATTATCTCAGAGTATCCTCGAGGGTGAGTTCCTGGGTTTTTTCCTTAGTTTTTTCCTTAAGCATGGATAGTCCCCACCCCTTAAGAACTCTAATCCTATCTAGATTCTTCAATTCAAGAGTTCCAAGTCCAGAAAGAGTCTATCTTTAAAAATATTACAGTTAATGTATGCCAAACTTATGATTGTGGTCAAACAGTTATTCCAATTAGAATTCCTAAAAATAAAGATATTAAGTCCTGCTAGAAATGCACTATCTATCTCTATAAATATAAAACCTTGGATCATTACTCAAGTACGTTTTTACATTCAGTTTTCGGCACTTAAGCTTCTTTATATTCTCTCTATGACTTAAGCATCAGAGGGGCATCGAGAACACACCTCGAAATCTTTATTCCAGGTACCGAAAGATCACGTTTGTACTCATTATCAGTCGTCAAGTTCGAAAATCAACAAGTGCGATTTTTGGTTGCATCATGTATGATGGACATATACTCTCCTAGGGTAGATAATACGCATAATATAATGACTTAGGTACATGGAATCGATCATGGCACCTTGAGAATGCAACAAGTTGTGCAAAAGACTTGGAATTGTGTCTGTTACGTCTCATTTGAAAAGGCTCTAGATCATCACCCACGTGACAGCCAACTAAATGATATCATCGAGGTCCACACTTCATGTCACCTCCCACCTGGCCGAGGTGGCATATCACTTCAGTCGAGGTGCATGATGAGGCCGATCCTCCATGGTCGAGGCGAAATGCCACACATGATGTAGGAAAAAGTGCAAGGCTCCTAGCCTCCACATTCGCAAAAGAGCATCTTCCATTTCACGTCTTCCCAAGCGATTCAAGATCCTTAAACGGCTCCTTGATGTGATACCTCACTTCAACAAAGCACTTTAAGGTCAAATTATGAGTTTATATACTAGAGGTCGGATTTAGGCTCTAAGGTTACAACTTTTCAAAAATATATTAAATTCCCATAAATGCACTGGGCAATTGAATGACCGGCCATCAAGATGAGGCCAAGTGTCTTTCAATTCAACGATCATTATCTTACCTCTTTCATTATAAAGCTCACACATTGTGTCATTTAAAGGTAATGCAACTTCATATACTTAAAACTATAAACTTGCTATCCATTCCCTCACTTAATACCCTCCTAGATCCAACCTGATTTGCTTAGTGGCTCACGTCTCTAACGCGTACCACATCCCCTCAGCTCATACATTATCTAACTTGACCGTCAGAATACACGCAGCCGTCTTTCCCACCTCGAAAAAGGCCTCATGCGATTTATGATTTGTCGAAGTATGCATGACTAAGGTTTACATGAACAAGAGAAGACCCAAGATATGTTGACCATGTTACCCCCCACAAAAAAAAGGTCGACGGGGTCTGTGTTAAACTTGACCCTACTATGGAATGTGCCGCCTCCCGTCCCAGCACACTCTAGGCATGGTCCAATCCAATGAGCCTGTCGACCCTGTAGATTCGACTTGCCTCAACCGTGCCAAGCGGGTTTACTAATGACAGTGAGAAAAGGTCACATCCAAGCATACAATAAGATGGTTCACCGAGTTTGCCACTGAGAGATAATGAAAGTGGAACGCCGAAAGGAAGCAGTCTCGAGTGCCAAAGGTGTCAAATCCACCATATAATATTTAGTCAACAAAAGTAGTGGCAAACTGTTGAAAGGTCTATTCATCTTATGATTTACAATTATTCAACCTCATGTGACATATCCACTCATGCATAATCATTCCCCCTTCATCTGATTTTCCCAACAAAATTATCTAAAGGGCAAACAACAAATGCCTTACAAAAGGTACATGTATATACAATACAATCAACGAATGAAAGAATACCGTTTCGCAACATAAAAATTTCCAGAAAAAGAAGACTTGTCGAATATGATATACACGTGACAACTAGCATTAACTAATTGATGCTCTTTCTTCACCGGAAGTATTCAGCATCAGTAGGACGGTGGAGGATATGGTGGTGGTGGATATGACCCTGTTATGAAAAAGTAAGCAGAGTAAGTCTTTTGAGCAGAGTATATTATATACAAAGCCACAACCGAAAAGGATTTTACCTGGAGGGTAATAGTGCGAGTTTTGGGGTGGTGGCAGATATGGCGATGGAGGATATACAGAAATTGGCGGGTAAGATGGAGGATAAGTAGCAGGCTGAGAATGATAAGGCGAAGGAGGGTATCCTGCTGAGGTAGGAGGATATGTAGGATACGGAGATGGTGCTGAGTAGCCATTTGCAGATGGATTGTAAGGAACGGTGGATTGAGGTGCAGAGAAGAGAGTGACCTGAGGTACCGTTGCAGCCCCAAATGGTGGAGCCAATGGAGCATAGCTCATTGCTGGCTTCTAAAAAATATCAAATGATGAAATGCTCATAAGTAACAAATAATTTATTCATAATAGTAGGTACAAGCGGTGTAATTTATTCTGAATGGGAGAACAAGATTTTCAAAAGGTAAAAGAAAGAAGAAATGAGTTTACATTTGCATTTGAATAGTGCATAATCAGTCGAACTACTCCAGCATGCCTGTAGACAAAAGGACAAATTTTAATCATCTACTAATTTTCATCACAAAACGTCGGCATTGTCAGTCTTCCAACAAGAGAAATGGTTTATTAAGTTACAAGTGGCAAGAGAAACTTGTATTCAGTCAGCAATTTGTTCTGTTAATATCACAATAACATGTTATTTGAGGGCAGACCAGCACATTACACGTTTGGACATTAAGGATAAGCTAAATATATGAAAAGAACACCATACTATAAACCATCCACTGAAAATAGAATGGTCCCCAACTTCACAGTACACCCTAGGAATGCTCATCTGTAAGGGACCCAGGAGAAGTTAGATGATGGAGCACAATGTAGAAATGCTCGTTTCCTACCCAAATAATGAAAAACCATATGTAGGGTTTTTTGACATGCTACACTGAAGCAGCAGTTGAAACCTAACACGTCGATATTGCACAAGAAAAGGAGGCAAATACAGCTTGCTGAGTGTACTAACTGATCGTGTAGAACAGGGAGATAGGAAATAGCTTACAACTTTCCATCAAACAATTGTATGGATAGTGGAGCTCTCCAAGGGAAGAACACTTCAGTTCTACAATAATTTCTTGTTGCAGTATGAAAATATCTTACGATGTAAGGTTTCACATAGTATAACATCCAAGCGTCTGTATACCATGGCAAACTAGCTTGTCTAGTTTCATGATCAAGATGATCAAGGATATCGCTATTTAGTGAAACAGAAACATATTAAAAAAACTTATTTCAACCATTTAAATCAATGACTTCCTTCCTTCTAACTCCTTTTTAAATAAGCATACATATTTTCCACGCGATAGCTCTAGCATGCTTGATGATTTTTTGCACTTTGTGTCTGTGTTGATCTAGCTAGTACATAATGTTTCAAATGGGGATATGTAAAAGGAACAGTGGGACAATTCATCACAATAATCGTAAAACAGAAGTTCATACTAGTTCCAGAGACATTCCAAAATTTTATAAGCACTGTATAAATCACTACTCTTGAAACACAAGCATAAAAAATACAAAATACAAACATACAGAGCAAACACAAAATGCCATTAACACAACTATAACGTAGTTTTGTTCAGTATATCAGTACCTGCCTTTCTTGTCCTGAAGAGGCCAGGAGCTGTCGTCATAACCCTGAGATAGAGTTTTCTGCAACTGAACCCTAAACACACCAAATTAAAGATCACAACTCAGCATACAAGAGCAAATCTTTTTTATTTTTTAAAGGAAATTCAATCATGAATTAAACTAGAAAAATCCAAGATAATTACTTTCCACTGCCGATGAAATCGTCATAAGTTAGAGTATTGCTATTCCACACGACAACATTTAACTCCGGCAACCCTTCTATCAACGTAAAGACGAATTTCTCTTGAAATGTAGGGTTTTTCCCACCATCTTCACAAATTTCACACAAAAATAATCATAAATCAAAACCCATAATTTTTTTGATGAAAATAAACACCAAAAAATCCATTTAAAAACATGTATATTGCATATATACGTAGTAACGTATAACATACCTGTACAGGTACGTGTACGGTATTTGGTGCTAGCATATTCGAGACAGACGTAGGGATCTTGCCTTGAAATCCATTCTGTGTCTTTCAATTTGGTACAACCGACCACTGCTCCAAAAATTTTAAAAAATGTATTTAAATAATGATGAAAAAAACCCTTTTTTTTTTCAAGAAACTGAAGCAAACAGACGAAGTTAAACAGGGAAAATTTAAAAACGCGAACCTGTAATCTCAATGAGTTGACCTTGAATGCCGGAAAACGACATGGGATGGAAGAAGAACAGGATTAAGTTTTTAACGATGTTTTTGTAATTCGATTTTCGACAACAGGAAGAATAATGGTGCCCTTTTATAGTAAATTTATGAGGAATTAATTTATGCTGAAATGCGAAGAATTCAAAGCAAAATCGAATCCAATTTATAAAATGGGTCGACTGGGACGGAGTCGACGGCGGAGGAGGATCCAGGAGCTTTCTTATTTCTTCAACGATTAAGGTAGCGCGTAGTAGAAAAAAGTTGCGCGTAAAATCTTGTTGGCTGAGCGCGTGAATATTTTTTCTTTATTGTTGAAGACAAATATGTTAATTTAGCCGTGCTGATCTCATGTTCTTTTAGATTTTTTTTCAATCCCACAATCACATAAAAAAAAAATATTATGCACTTATTAAATTCAAAATTTTTCCTATATTTTAATCACACATTTTTCAAAATATTACTATTCAAAATAATATTTTTTCGAAAAAATAACCACGACAATTAACCAAAAAGGTTCAAAGATGAACATGGGATAGATAGGGACGATGGTCCCGAGAGTTCGTAGGTTTTTGCCCCATGTACAAAAGGAAGAACATCAGAATTTGGCCAGAATAGAGACAAATACGTGGGAACCACCCATGTGTGTATTCTGGTAAAATTCTGGTGGGTTTTTTCTGTACACCCAGCCCATCTCGAGTTCGTAATGGTGCATAATAGTTGACTCTAGGGGCAAAGTTAGGGAAGAGAACAAAATAAATAAATAAATTACTGGGCTAATACATATAAAAAGAAATTAAAAATTGGGTGTTTGACACACATTTTAGTAGAAAAATGTGTTTTTGAATAGTGATTGATGGAAGAATGTGTGATTAAAAAGTAAGGAAAATTTTTAGGTTTATGTATAATATTATTTTATTGATAAAATGTGTGATTGAAATGAAGATGAGAAAAAGATTGAGAATGAGAAAAAAAAAAAAAATGGGTGTCAAACGGGGGTGAAATGGCTTGAAACCCCTCCCTATGCCCTTGGTTAAGTGGCTCGTGAACTTAGTTTTGTTTGGAAAAAAATTATAATGAGATTTTATTTTAAGTTCACAAATTCGTAATTATTATTCATTTATTATCACCTATGGCATTGGGTTCACTATTCATTTTCATTATAATTTCTCTGAAACAAACATTTAATTTTGAAACATGTATTTGAAAATTATTCTACTTACGTAGAAAATATGCTTTTGATTTTTGGATTTTACGTTGATCATCCCAAGTCACTGTTCAACATTAACCGCCTTAATTTTTACTAGCTGTTTTTGATAGATTTATTTGCAAAGAGAAATGTCGGAAGGGCCAGGTCATTTTCAATGTGCAAGTTTGAGCATTATTTTCTAACTTTTATCGTATTATTTATTTGATAATTTGACAGTGTAATATCGACACATTTGCAGGTGCATTTCACTGAAGATTTCCAGGCTCTAGTACTTGTATGAAATTGGACCTAAGAAAACACTTCTGAATTCACACACCAAATTATTGGTGCCACCAAATTAACTTTCTTGGACCTTAGTTTAGCAAAATTTCTGGGTTGCTTTCTTGGACCTTAGGTTTAACAAAATTTCTGGGTTGCTTCTACCTCAAGTTTTCATGCTAGATCTTGATGTGCTTTTCATCACCAACAACAAAATTCATGCAAAAACTTCCCCACAATTTGGGACTCCTTTTTACTTAGTCCATGTTTGGTCCAGCTAAAAAATTGAATTATATTTAAATTAAGTTAATAATTTATTTTAAACAAGCATTTTATTGCATTCATCACTTTTCAACCACAGATTTTATGAACTTTTATCAAGATTAAACCAAACAACAGTTAACCTTAGCCTGTGACAATTTATTGGCCCAATTTATGAAAGTATTAGATTGGGCCAGACCTCCAAAACCTTGATTGAAGTTCTCTATTTGAAGACCCTGCTATCGGGCTGCTTGCCGTGTGAGACTAGGCTTTTGGAAACGACGAGAGTTGTTTATGTGAGCCGGAGCTTCTTGATGGACCCAATTCCACAATCGTTTTCGTGCCTACTTAAGATTAGCCGGCCCCGATGTTATTCATTGTTGTCCAGGCCCAAGCACTATCCTGATCAAAGTTGGATGCCTTGAAAGGGATCTCACCATAATTCACTCGAATAGTTCGAGGGTAATCTCAAGTCTGCAGCTCTGCTGAAGCCACCACTATCTTACAATGTTCTTAAAACCTCATCAGTTGTAATTAATCAATGAATTCTAATTATGCGATTGATGATATGATCATCGTGATGGTCTGTTAGATATTTTTCATCATTTTGCATATTTATCTTTTTGTTTTGCTATTATTTTGCCGCTCCGACTAGTGTTTGCCGCTATGCAACGGAGATCGACTTGTCCAGTCAGGTCGCGGGATCGAGGGGGCAGCGCCCCCCGTGGGGGCTCGGGGACGTTGAAAATTTTATTTTCATAAGTCTTTGAATAGAAGCATCTATTCGTTTTAAAAGTTTTTTCCAACAGATGCGTTCGTTCATTTCAAGGGACATACCCATTCAAATGGTTGCCTCTATCTCTATATATTTTGGGCGAATT
>CAIGRO010037160.1:0-11310 GCA_903798355.1 Fraxinus baroniana | reverse complement strand
TAATTCCAACCAATAAAATGAAACAAAGAATGCAACAATCGGGCAACAAAGCAAAACAAAGAAAAGCTGTGGGAACGGCTCTAGGTATTTGCAAGAAACATTAAATGCACTCACATGATAAATATTACATACTCAGTTTTATAAATGGATTACACATATTTGGACAAGTAGAAAATGATAAAGATGATCAGAATTTATCAAAACCCAGGACTCAATCAAGAGATGATAGCACGTAGAATTCAGTCCATCAATTGAAATGTCAATTGGCCAATTTGGGCAACAGGCCTCAGCTAGCATGGCACTACCAAAAGGGAAGGTTGCCTCTTTTATGAAGCCATAGGAGGTAAGAGAAATTCATAGAAAAAAAAAAACTTACAGGAGAAAGGATGACAATGAATGCAAAATACTTGCAAATTTTCCTCTAGAAATCAGACCACGTGCTCCAATATTGTGGCAACCATTAACTTCAAGATGTATAAGCTCAGGGCAACCAGTCACAACAGATTCTAAAACCTTGTCACTAAGAAAGTAGCAATCACTCGGTAAGATTTTTCAACCTCTTACATCCTTTCCCAATCTCAACAAGGCTCCTGCAAAAATCAGCAACATTAAGAAGAGAAAATGCAAGCTGATAATGCTAAGATTCCAAAGAGGACATGGGAAACAACGAGACAAGAAATTACTTGGTCACTTACTAGGGTCGAGGAAATCCAAATCAACTAAATGCCTACCAAGAAAATCACGCAAATCTAACTGTGATTAACTTCAAATGGGATTTGAGGGGATGGAGATCGATTTGAGGGGAGGGCTATTTGAAGGGAGGGGAAGGCTACTGTGAAAGAGTCAAGAGATTTGGGGGTTTAGGGCTAATTCGTTCCTTTTTATTTTTTACTAAGGGTGTGTTTGAACCCCATTATTTTGGAAGAATGTATTCTGGAATAGTAGATTGATGCAGAATGTGTGGTTGAAATAAAATGAAAAGTTATTGATGTGATGAAAAATATTATTTTATTGAAGAATGTGTGGTTGAAAATGAATAGAAGAATGAGAATGTAAAATTTAATGTGTATCAAACAGAGGCTAAGTGGGTCGGGTTTGGTAGGAAACAAATTGGGCATTTTGTGGGCTAATGGTCTGGAAAGTACTGATGGGCTCATTTAAATGGGCCAGAATATTTTTGCAACATTTAATAACTTTACAAAAGGGTACTCTACTTAAACTTATTAGCAACGTTTACCAAACGTTGCAAAATGTCTATATTTACAACACTTATTAAACGTTGCGAAAAGGTAGTCTAACACATTCATATTAACAACGTTTAATAAACGTTGCCAAAATGTAAACCTTTAGAAACATTTTACGAACGTTGCGGGAGATTATTAATCTAAGTATTAACAACGGTGAATAAATGTTGCAATAGAGTGAGTTTTTACCAACACCCGATAAACGTTGCAATAAATAAAACCTTTGACAACATTCAATAAACGTTGCAAAATGTGACATTTGCAACATTCATTTAAAAATGTTGTCAAATCTCAATTATATTAACCAATTGCAATATTAACTTATTTGAATGTTGCCATAGACACCTTTAGCAACATTTAATAACCGAATGTTGCCTTTTACGTGTTGCAAAAACCCATTTTTATTGTAGTGTGCTCTAGAACCATTGGTGCTATATAGCTTTATTCTTAGATAAAAGTATTCCTAAACATCTACTTTTGATGGCACGCATAAGTATAAAATTACACTTATCATATGGTATATTAGAATTAAATACATCATTTCTCTCTCGTACAAACATTCGTTCCACACAAACAGAACCTCAAAAAGGAAAATCTATCATTAAATCTCACAAATTGATTTTCTCGAATTAAAACAAAAATCCCTATATAAGTAATAACAAATCCTACTCACGGTAGCAGAAGAGGCGCCGAGAGAAACCCTACATTTAAGAAAGTTCATCTACATATAAAAACGGGCACCATACGCAATGCTAAAAACCATTTAAAACAAAACCACAACGTCACCTGATTCCAAAGAAAAAGGAAAAAAGAGGAAAAAAAAAAACGTGTTGAGATGGATGGCGAAAGCAATTTGCAGAACGGGAAGAAAATCATTAATGAAGCAGTCGGCGTCTACTGCATTCCGAAGGTAACTTGATTTAACTCTTTTATTGACTTTTTATTTTTTGACATTGTTGATGTACTGAGCTCTGATACTTTTATTTTTTTTATTTTTTTTATGGTTAAATGATATCTATTAGATTGCAATTTTTTTTCTTTCATAAGCCCATTTTTCCATTTTGTGATTTCAAACTTTCCTCCGGGTTCTTAATTCGGATTTTGAAAGTTAGAACAATATTACGCAAACAATTTTTTTTTTCCAGTTTTCGAGCATGCCACAAGTATATCAAAAAGGCATGTTAGAATTTTGTAAATACCACTTTGTCCCTAATTATTTTTGTCAATAACCATGAATATGATCTAGGAACAATGGCCTAGCCAATATACGCCTAGAAGACGAAGAGATAGCCCAAAACTAGAACATTTATTTTGGTCAGTAACCATGAATACAACCTAGAAAATCTGGCAGAGCCACTGTAGGCACAGTAGAGGCCCGTTGGCCCCACTAAACTTTGAAAAATGAATTTGAGGGGGTGTCATCAACTCAAATTTTTAATGGACCTTTAAATCTACATAAATATAGATGTCTCCAACTATTTTAATGGTTTTATTGAAATTTAAAGTCATATTTATTTTCAAAGATTTCATTAACTGGAAGAATTTTAATAGATTTTAGTGGATTTTTAGCTCATAAATATAAAGACCAAGTTCTTTTAGGAATTCTAGCCATACACCCCAGATGTTAATGGAATTTGAGTCCATATATAAAGTTAAATGATATATACTCTGACAAAAACAAATTAAATTAAGTAAGCAATGGAAAATACAAAAAAAAAAGTAGTTATGAAGTATCTCATTTTCAATTCTCATTCAAAAATTCAAAGCAGGATATAACAAAAAACTGTGTTTTTTTACCTATTGAAAGTTGAAATCATTTTGTTTTATGGGTAGCTATGAATGAATAATAAATTCGTCCATTCTTCTTTAAAACTCTATTCACCAACTAAACATGTCTTTAATAATAAAGATTTGTGCAATTTTTACATGATTCTAGACAGTATAATTAAAATCATTTTAATTTTATGTTGAACTTATTTTAAATTTGTTGATAGTTATCTGCTCTATTTTTGCATTATAAATGTTCTTCAATTTTTTTGATGAACTGATTTTTAATTTGTTGGTATCCATTTTCATGATTCTGTAAATTGATGAAATTAATTTTAAATGCGCAAGTTAATTTTCTATAATAAAAAATAGAGTTATTAATTTTATAGTTTAATTACAAAGTTATAATTTTTTTCTTTTTTTTGGGTGATGTATTAAGAATTATATCATTTTATCGTAATTTTGAAAAATCCAACGAATCCATTAAACTTTATACAATATGTTTCAATTAAAATTTTACAAATTCTACGAAATTCTACTCAAATTCATAAAATTCATGAGAATCTATAAATCTACACCCTCAATATGTATAGCGAATACACATTTAGGACCTGTTCGCTAATACGTTAAAAATCAAAACGTGGAAGCTTGATCCAAAAAAAAGTTTTTCAGCATTTCCTAAACTAACCACAACTTAATTCTATTAATAAGTTTCTTACAATTTCCTATTAAATATTTTACAATCTACTTTATAGAACAATTCCTCATGATCTCTCGCTAATAATTGATTCTTGAAAGGAAAAAATGTTAAAAGAGTATTTATTACATCAACATATCCTTGTAAAATTCCGTCATAAGACCGATACACTTGACAAGATAATAGTAGATATAATTAAAGATATAGATATTTCAAAAAACTTTATGAGTTGTTCCCTAATAACCCATCTCTTGGTATGACAACTTTATGCTTATTCTTCATTGATCTTTTGATGAGCAGAAACACCTTTGATGAAGTAAATTTCTCTGTTTTCTTTAAATTTTCCGATTGAATTGAGACAACTCATCGTTTCTGAGATCCCCCAATAAAGATTCTATTGATTCTATTTTTTTTTTCTCTAAACTTTCAGAAATGTGTTCTTTGAAAAAGATATATTAGAAAGTTAAATAGATATTTTCAAAGTATGAAGCAGTTGCAAAAAATTATTACATTATTAATATTATTTTGTTATTGCTTGTTTAAATTTTCTGATCTAAATTATACCCCGACTGGACTCGATTCTTGGCTTCACTTCTATCCAGAAATGTAGTCATCAATAAGTAATCGTGCAACTAATTTGTTTGCGTGGATGACCTGAAAAATAATTATCTGTTTTTTTTCCTATTGTGATCTATAAATCAATTGTTAGTTTTAATACCAATTCTCTTCATCTTTTATTAAGGAAGATTCTAGACTACCATGTTGAACAAGTTATAATGTGAGATGTATATGAAGAAAAATTTGTGTCATTTGGACATATATTGGAAGTGTTGAAGATGTACATGGAGAATACTTTCTTTCAAAGATATTAGAATTATTGAATGATAACCTTTTTATGGATAGTAGAGCATTCATATGAAAATTCCACCATTTGTCACCAACCTATTTATTGAGTGGCCTGTAACCTTTAGAAGGATGCAGTTGGACCTCAACCATAGCTGCACAATCTGTCCTTAACCATTGAAAATCCTCCAAAACTATGCTAAATCATTGCTATCAAATGTCTGTCTTTATAAAACTAAGTTTCCTTTATCAATTTTGGATGGTACCCAAAAATTAGCGAGACATATTTTCATGAGGACCATGTGTCGATTTACAAGCGAAAGATTTTATAGTTTCCATCATTTGACACTCTTGTTCAACTATAGTAAAATCTTGAGGAGCAACTTACTACTTGTGCAAAGAGTTGATGGCCAATGGACTTCTTCTCCCTAGAAAATATAATGTTCAAGTACCTCAATCCTTTTCTTGCCAGTGCTTCTGTACTATCTAGTTGTCTCATATTCATCATATAATGGAAGTCACTTCAGCCCTATAGTTGAAATGATGCCTCTGAGGTGCTGATTTAAATATTTCTCACTAATCTAGAGTTGTATGCAATATAGGGATATTTTCTGTTTCATTAACTATCGGTTATCAGGATTTGAATGAGTTTAGGATGTTGTATTGCATGTTAATTTGTAAGACAATTAAATTTTTTGTATGAACAGTTAAAAAAACATAAACTTCTTTTTTTTTTTTCTATGTAAAACTAGCTTTATGCATGGGGTTTTAGGGCTTCCTCACTAGGTCTAAGCAGCAGTTAGCATTATTTACAAAATCTTGTATATATTGAAATATAGGTACAAGAGATGGCGACATTATAGCCTTAACTCCAAAATTTACATGGGAACATAGGGGTGGCATTTGAATATTTTTGTATTAAAAATTTACAGTTAATACCACATGTAAAGCTAATAGAAGAGTGAAGATGGATCTTAATAAATGTATTAATCTAACATATTCAAAATGTTTGAATACTTCGCAGAATGATAATACGACTAAAAGCGAAGGAAGTGATATTGATTGGAATACAGATGATGATCTGGAGATAGAAAATACGCCATTCTCTTCTTGTTCGACCAAACAACTGGTTGAGGACCCTGGAGCGGTAAAGCAGCTGCACCTGAGTTGAATACATATCTAGCATGCATATCCATCTTCGTTTATTAGATTTATATATATGTGACTCATATCATTTAGTAATTTGGAAATCACAAACTTGATTTGCTTCCCTTCTCTCCATTTGTCATTGTGTTTGTCTATGTATGTGCTGATATGCAAGTGTGTAAATTATCTCACATTTTTTGAACAATATACTTGAGTATTAATGATTTCTTTATAAATATGTAATAGTTGCTTGTTCTCCTAAATATTTCTTAACCACATTTATAGCTTTTCTCTTTTATCATTCACTGTTTATGCTTAGTCTTTACTATTTTATCCATTCACGAAATAATTGAAGCATCATATAACAGTTTGTTACAAAAGAATAAAGAGACATTTAAGGAACAGTGCTTTTCATTTCCTCTTCTTCTCCTAGATGATGACTAATGGCTAATAAAAAGGGGGTACTTAATAATTCCAATATCAAAAAAATAAAATAATATTTTTTCTTTGTTGTATGGGCAGTCAACTTCCGCTGGCAATACTTCTACCTCAACCTCCAGACTTATTACTCACTTCATGGGAATGGGATTTCCCAGAGACTTCATAACAAGAGCACTAAAGAGAAATGGTAAACTTACTATTATCCTTATTTATTAATTTTTTTATTCAACAATGCACACTAAACTTATAAGTTTGTTTTAATTAATCTAAGGAAATGGTAACTCGGAAGAAGCTATACTGGAGGCTATTCTATCAAACTCAGTAAGCAAATCTTGGCTTAAAATCGTCTCAGATTCTCGTATTAACTTTTGTTATTGTATTAACTTTTGTTATTGCCTTTAAATGATTCAATAGTTATTTCCTTCTTCTTGTGAATCTTGTTTGATTAATTATACAGGATAACTTTTGTTATCATGTATAATTTTGTAACTTAATAAATCAGATATAAAAAAAAAAAAAAGATTAATCTAGATCTAACTCTAGGTGATTAATAATTATCATAGTGAACAATGCCAAGGAGATGAGCTAGTGATACTAGACCTATGTATTAAGATTTGAGGTTCCATATTAAAAGGTCTAAGAGGAGTACGTATGTAGTTCAAACCCTTATAACTTGATCTATATTTTCATCTTTATTCGATATAGCATTTTATCCCTTAACAGTATGAACTAGAAAAGATTGTTATGTATTATGTCCCCACGAGATGGAAATCAAGGGCTATGCATTTCATTCATGAGTGAAATACTATATTAGCACATAAATACGTGACTCCAAGATTATCAAAAATGAGACAAGGATGACATTGCTAATCGATGTCAAGTTCATTGATAAGATTGTTGAGTCAAGATAGCTCTTCTGTAACAAAGTAACCCAACAATATTTAGCCATTAGCGAACAACTGTTTGTTTCTTCTTAGAATGGCACTATAGAGAATTAGTCAAGGAATACTACATAAGCATAAATTGAGATGAGGTTGACGGGATTCAGCCCAGTCAGCATTAGGATAAGCGGTAACCAAGGGAGGATCCGGATTAATTTGAGGCCATTAGGAGAATAGATAAGTCGATAAACACATATAAGGGCGGAGGGATAGGTTTGAAATATTTTTAAAATTTTCTAGTTTTATAGAGAAATTGGAAAGTGTATAGTGTGGCGAGATGGCAAAGTCAAGCTTCAATCTTTTATGAGCCTAAGCACTTCTAGATGAAGTCTAGGTGAAAAAAGCATAGAGTGTGACTAGGCAGCAAGATGAAGCTTCAAGCTTAGGTTAGGTTTTTAGAACAATTCATAATACATATACTTTTGGACCCTCCATAATTTTTTTGCGCCCTACGTGAATATCCTCACTCTGATATTTAACATGTACTAGACATGAGTAATCAACAAAAACAGAGGTACAACACTAAAACTCCTTTGGTAAGAGGAACATGAAGAACGACATTTTTGACATTGAGTTGGTAGATAGAACAGTACAAGATAAGGAAATAGTTAGAGGAACTTAAATTGTTGAGGGTTTAATGACCAGGGTCAAGGTTGATAAAATTTTTTGACGAAAGCTTTTAAGAATGAGCCACACTACCGTTAGAAAGATGTTTGGTCCCTTAAACCCATTTAATGTTTACAATGTTTGGTTTTGTTGAGGAGAAATTAACCAACTCCCCTGTACGAGTTTGAACGAGATCATTAAGCTCTTCACACATGCATGGTAGCTCTCCATTTGGGTAATTAAAGGCTTGTACAGCGTAGGTGGATTTAGGGAGTAAGGGGATCCTTGTGTTGGCATATAAGAACTTTCTATAAGAGGTTTAAATATATACTATCTTGGAGTGAGAAACGAAGTGGGAGTCTTTGATGGGTGTACTAATATATATGTCGAGCAGAAGAACATTTTCTGTTTTAGATAAAGGAAAGATCAGTCATGTATTCTAGGAGCACTTCCCAACTAAGTTGGCACCCACCAAACAATTCCCACACGAAAGATCCTAATTTTATATAAAAAGTTAAAAGGAAAATATTACACGTGTCGGAACAAGCTCGTGGCTCCACAGTCGAAAGAAAACAATGATTAACAAAATCTATAATTACAACAGCCAAGCTTGTCATTAGGTAAAAAACGGGAGCAGAATTCAGTGGTCAGGTTTCCCCATCTGGCTGCTGAGGTGGTGATTGCATGATTTGCCGAGCATTCGCCTTATTTCCTTTTGTTATGAATCAACCCCGATATGAAGAATGTTTTGATATCACTTGTTGAGAAGCCGGCCAAATAATTAAAGATGAAAATTATGGACAATATGAAATTTAATGGATCACACAACAATCAACAAAATTGTGGAACAAGAGAATTTATTATACCAAGAAACAACTAATTGTTTTACAAGATTTTGATCCTCTCAATCTATTGATGGGTGTACTAATATATATGTCAAGCAGAAGAACATTTTCTGTTTTAGACAAAGGAAAGATCAGTCATGTATTCTAGAAGCACATCCCAACTAAGTTGGCACCCACCAAACAATTCCCACACGAAAGATCTATTTTATATAAAAAGTTAAAAGGAAAATATTACACGTGTCGGAACAAGCTCGTGGCTCCACAGCCGAAAGAAAACAATGATTAACAAAATCTATAATTACAACAGCCAAGCTTGTCATTAGGTAAAAAATGGGAGCAGAATTCAGTGGTCAGGTTTCCCCATCTGGCTGCTGAGGTGGTGATTGCGTGATTTGCTGAGCATTCGCCTGATTTCCTTTTGTTATGAATCAACCCCGATATGAAGAATGTTTTGATATCACTTGTTGAAAAGCCGGCCAAATAATTAAAGACGAAAATTATGGGCAATATGAAATTTAATGGATCACACAACAATCAACAAAATTGTGGAACAAGAGAATTTATTATACCAAGAAACAACTAATTGTCTTACAAGATTTTGATCCTCTCAATCTAATCTAAACAATTCTCCCTTGTTTCTAATGTATACACAAAGATCTTCTTTTATTTCTCACTCTTTTTCTTGTGTCTATACCTTGTGGAGTATTTATAGAAGCCAAATCTCGAAATTGTGGAGCCAAGATGAAGTAGAAGTCCCGAAATCCGGGAAAAACGAGAAAATTGCGGAAAAACAAGCTACCGGGCGCCTCGGCGCCGGAGCCCGACGCTGCAGCGCCGAGTTTGCTACCCCCATTCAGGGGCGCCGGCTCCGTGGTGCCCCTTGCTTGGTGCTGCGGAGCCGGGCATGCTAAACTCCCTCTTTTTCTTTCCTTTTCGTCTGCAAAGTATTTTAATTCATTTCCAATTCCTTAATTCACTCAAAACTCCCAAAACACCATACTTCTAAACCAAAATTAAACAAGCTTCCTTCACACAACAAACTTCTAAATCACATAGAGTTTTTCTCTCAAAGCCTAACACCTTTCCTGTATATACGTGAGTCCAGGAAATTCATTTGAAATAGGTAATGATGAGTTAAAAACCAACGATAACGGACCTTCCAAGAAATGTATGTAGGCATTTAGACAGCAACTGCACCACATTTATTGAATCGGTCTCAATCCAAATTTGTTTCCAGCCCTTATGCCTTGCATGACTGATTGCATGTGACACTCCCAGTAGTTCAGCCTCGAAGGACTGTTTAATTCGAAGAGGGAGAGCAAAGTAGTCTCTGACCACTCATCAATTCTCACTCAACTATCTAACTTCTCTTTCACACTCTCTCTCTCACTTACTTGACAAAAACATGAAATTTGTATTTATACATGTGGTAAGTCAGTGGTCTGCTCCTTCTTGCTAGTTCTAGTACGGTGGTGACAGCAACTCATGATGGAGCTATGTCGGCTAATGAAGGTTGATGCAAATCCTGGGAATTCTGGATTATTGTTTTACTTCTAAAGTCGGTGATCCTTCCTTCAATTCTTCCTTTGAGTACCGACTTTTTAATTTGACTCCTTTCTTTTTAGTCATGTCCAATTGTGTATGAAACTCGACGAATTTTGAAGAGCTTGGTCCTTCATTCAACACATCGGCTAGTTCAAATATATGTCTCTTTCATATTTTCCTCTTCATGTGTTTCTAGGTTTGCATAGTTGGTATTTGGTTTCTCATTTTTACTCAACTTCCTTATTTGTGGTTGTGACTTGTATGTACCTCAATGTCTTCTTGTTTGACTTTATCGATCATCCTCTAGTGTTTTCTGATACAAATCATTTTTCAAGGATTCTGTGTCACTCTTGTAAGTTATTTATCACCTGACACTTGTAGATCTTTAGATTCCTTAAGACTTTGTGTNTTTCAAGGATTCTGTGTCACTCTTGTAAGTTATTTATCACCTGACACTTGTAGATCTTTAGATTCCTTAAGACTTTGTGTTATCTTAGAATGCTCTTGTTCATGATTAACTCTATCACATTTTTTATTTTCTCGAGCTTCTTTCTCACATTGCTTGACACAACCCATCCCAAGTTACTCTAATGGACCTGACACGTGTCGTGTGCCGATGGTAGATACCAGCTAAGTACCGGACCTACCACCAAGGCAACTTTGACTTGTTCTAACTGTGATTCACTTTTATGAAAATTTTGACAGAATTTCCCTTGTAATATGGACTAAATCACCTAAAACAATACTCAACATTCTCAATTAGTACAAATAATTTAGAATAAGGTACACCAGCCCCTCAAAACTCAAACTGTTCAAAATACAATACTAGGGAGTCAACCTTTACAAATATTTTACAAACCAAAAGTCTCAAAAAACTCAATATGCAGTGAGCCAGTGATGTGGATACATGAATTACAATTTAACTTTTCTGACCACACATGCATGTATCCTAAAAGAAATATGTACAATGTAAGACGACAAAACGAGACATACAAATCTAGATAAAAGGTGGCTCAGCTCGGTGGATCAGTAGGCTCTGATGCTGCTCAACTGATAAGGAAAGATGTGGTAAAACAAATGAGTTTGTAACTCAGTGAGTGGGTATTTTAAAAACAAGTACAGTTCCTTCCATACTCTTTTGGAAATTGAGAAATTCTAACAACCGGTAATACTCTCAAAACTAAAATATGATCGTCGTACAAACCTTTTTTCTTCATTCTAGATAAGTAAATAAT